>CAJQZM010027872.1:0-15209 GCA_907164665.1 Colias nastes | reverse complement strand
GGCCCCGGCCGCCGCCGGTGCGCGCGGAGCGCCGCCCGGACCAGCGTGTGTATAATTTAGTTGCGGCCCGGCAGCCGGACAATTGCTGCTCTTATTGTAGGGCCCCTGGTCACGGTGTAGTTTCTTGTTATAAGTTTTTGGCATTACGTTTTCAGGCGCGACGTAATATTGTGCGACAGCGCAGGTGGTGTTACGGTTGTTTAGGTTCCCACCTTGTGTCGCAATGCAGTTCTTCTCGACCGTGCAAGCAGTGTGGTGGTAATCACCACTTTTTACTTTGTGGCAACAGGAACGGGACGCCTCCGCCGGCTGCTCCGGCGCAGGACGCTGTTGCTAACAATCGATTTGATGGTAATAATGTTGATAATCAATGGGCAGGTGGTGTACAGGTTAATAGACCTCGAGTTTCTAGTCACGCTTACAGGCGCGGTGGCAGAAAGGATAATTCGAATTATCGGAGCCAGGCACGTCCCCCCATGGGCGGGGGTAGTAGTGGACGTCAAGTATATCGGGCACCGGATGTGTCACGACCATTTAGGGCCCGGGGCCCTAGGGGCCCTGGGGGGCCCAATGTATTTCGGGTTGCTGCTGATCAGCAACGATCTGATTCTATCAATCCTTTACAGTATTCGGAGTGGCCTCGCTTAGGACAGCGGGGATCCCAGCGAGATTATTGACTCGAACACACGCCGTCTCCATCTAAGTCTTCGACCTCTCCTGTTACTGTTTTGTTGCCCACCGCTCAGGTTTGCGTCGCCTCCCCATCGGGTGAGCAGGTTGCGGCGCGAGCGATTTTGGATTCTGGTGCACAGGGGAGTTTGGTGTCGAGAAGTTTAGTGGAGCGGTTGCGGTTGCGTGTTGTTCCTGCCGCGAACAGTATTTTTGGTGTAGGCGGAGTTAAGGTGTCCGGTTTAGTGGGACAGGTCTCACTCACCTTCTCTCCTCTTAAATATTCTTTTCCTCGTGTTTCAACGTCTGCTGTTGTTTTAGATAATGTTATGGGAAAACATCCACTTGTTAAATTGCCATCGGAGGTATTTGAACGTGCAACTCAATTGAATTTAGCTGATGCCAAATTTAATATTCCAGGTCCAGTTGATTTGCTACTCGGTGCAGATGTTTTGGGAATGCTACGGTTTGGAAAATGCATTCATCTGCAACGTGATGGGTTAGTAGCTGTCTCAACAGACCTTGGTGATGTCATCATGGGCCCTGTATTTTCATTATGTGTTTTTAGTGAAGAGGATGGTAACTTGAATGTAGGACTCTCTCTCGCTGAAGCGGTTCAGCGTTTTTGGGAAGTTGAGGAGCCCCCTACAGCACGCCGTGATAACCCAGAGCATCTGGAGTGTGAAGTTTTCTTCCAGAATAATACAGGTCGTCTCTGTTCGGGTAGGTTTGTCACGAGGTTACCTTTTCTACCGTCTCGTCCTCCATTAGGTCAGTCTAGAATGCTAGCTGAAAAAAGGTTAGCATCTATGGAGCGACGTATGAAGAGGGATTCGGCATTTCGTACTAAGTATGTTGAGTTTATGCAAGAGTATTTAGAGCTCGGTCATATGTCGGTTTCTAATTTTGATTGGAGGTCGCAGGAGCACTACTTTATTCCACATCATGCGGTGTTTAAGGGTGGTAAAATTAGAGTAGTTTTTGATGGCTCTGCGCCCAGCTCTAATGGTGTATCATTAAATCAATGTTTGCATTCGGGTCCTAAGTTGCATCGGGATATTGGTGATATTTTAACAAATTTTCGTAGGCATCAGGTTGTATTTGTTGCGGATATTAAAATGATGTTTAGGCAGACTGTTATTCATCCCGAGGATCGTCGTTATCAGTTGATTTTGTGGCGAGAGAAAGAATCAGATCCTATTTCGGTTTTCGAGTTGAATACTAATACGTATGGACTTAGGTCGAGTCCTTTTATAGCTATTCGTTCTTTATTAGAGTTGGCAGAACGAGAGCATCTGCGTTTTCCTAGAGCTGCTAATGTTTTAACTAGTGATGTATTTGTTGATGATATCTGCACCGGTGCTGCTAATGAAAGGGAAGCGTTGATACTGCGCGATGAGCTTATTGATATTCTCAAGGCGGGTGGTTATGAATTGAGGAAATGGTTGTCGAATTCGCAAGCTGTTCTTGCAGGTTTACCTGAAGACCACCAACAGGATCCTTACATTTTTCAGAACACGGATAATCCGGACGCCATCGCTGTTTTAGGGGTTCAGTATCAACCTATTTCAGATGTATTTACATTTCGAGTTCAAGATTTGGATGTTGTTAAAACATGGACGAAGCGTACCGTACTTTCGACTGTTGCTAGGATATATGATCCTAATGGTTGGTTGGCTCCAGTCGTGTTTTTGGCAAAGTGCTTTATACAAAAGCTTTGGTTACAGGGATTGACATGGGACGCCCCATTGGTGGGTGATTTGTTAAACGTTTGGATTAAATTTGTTTCGTCCCTCCCTGATATTGAATTTGTTAGAATAGATAGGTCGTTACTACCATCGGGTAAATGCGTAGTAGATATTCATGGTTTTTGTGATGCTTCAGAGAGCGGTTTCGCTGCTGCAGTCTATGTTCGTACGGTTAATAAATCAGGTGTTGTAGCGGTTAAGCTTATTATGGCTAAGAGTAAGGTAGCTCCAGTTAGAACGCGATTAACTATTCCTAAATTGGAACTATCAGGTGCTGTACTTTTGACTCGTCTCCTTAATCACGTTAAATCGACGTTAGGTCAAAATATTAATATTAGAAGGATTTTCGCTTGGACTGATAGTCAGATTGTTCTTGCATGGTTGCAAGCATCAGTTCATGCTTTAGAAGTTTTTGTTGCGAATCGGGTTTCGCAAATTCAGCAATCGGTTGCTAATCTTGAATGGAGACATGTGCCAGGGGATGTTAATCCCGCTGATTGTGCATCTCGCGGTTGTGAGGCTCCAGTTTTGTTGAATCATTCGTTGTGGTGGGGTCCTGGCTGGCTGCTCCAACCAGAGAATTGTTGGCCTCAAGCTTCTATTAAGCTTACTGAGCCTCTTCCGTGCTTGAAGGTCCTTTCGGTTATAAAGGAGCCTGCACAGAATTTCGATTTTTTGTTAACGCGGTTCAGTTCTTTAGATAAACTGTTGGGTGTGACCGCTTGGATACGTAGGTTTGTTTTCAATTTGAGGAATAAATCCAATAGGAATTGCTCCAAGGTGTTATGTCCGGATGAACGGAAGGAAGCGTTGTTATTTTGGGTTCGGTATATTCAAGCGAAGGAATTTGATGCAGTACTTACAAGTCTGAAAGAGGGACAGAGTAAATTGAAGGGTGCTGTTGCTCGTTTGAATCCGTTTATAGATGATCGCGGTTTGTTACGTGTTGGTGGAAGATTACGTCATTCTAATTTGTCTTTTGGTCATAGACATCCGCTTCTTCTTCCCAAGAATAACCCCCTTGGAGAATTGATTATTAGGGATAGGCATGAAAGAAATGCTCATGCTGGTTTAAATACGCTTCTAGCTATCCTACATCAGGAGTTTTGGATTTTGTCAGCTAGACGAGCGATTCGTAATGTTATATTTAAGTGTATTCCTTGTTATAAACTTAAGGCGGCTATTGTTCAGCCGCAAATGGGAGATTTGCCTCCAGATCGAATATCAGCCTCTAGACCCTTTTCAGGTGTGGGTACGGATTTTGCTGGTCCATTTTCGGTTAAGGTTTCATCGTTACGGAATGCTAAGATAGTTAAAGTCTACCTGTGCGTTTTTGTTTGCCTCGTTACTAAGGCCGTACATTTGGAGGTAGTGTCTTCTCTTAGCACTGAAGCCTTTATTGCTTGTTTGTCCCGTTTTGTCAGTCGTCGTGGGTTACCGAGTTTGATTCGGTCCGACTGCGGTACAAACTTTAAAGGAGGCGATCGTTATATTTCTGATGTGTATAAATTTTTATCTGAAAATCAAGTTTCGGTTGAGAATTCACTTTCCCGTCGTGGAATCAAATGGCAGTTTAGCCCTCCTGCTTATCCCTCGTGGGGTGGGATATTTGAAGCAGTAGTTAAGGTGGCTAAAACTCATCTTCGTCGAGTTATAGGTGAAACGGTTCTCACCTTTGAAGAGTTAGCAACGGTATTTTGTAAAATTGAAGCTGTACTTAATTCCAGGCCACTGTGTCCTATTTCATCGGACCCAAATGACTTGGAGGTTTTGACTCCAGGTCATTTTTTGATTGGGGGTCCACTTAATGCGCTCCCTGAATATCCATTTGAGGATACTCCGGTTAATCGGCTCTCACGTTTTGAACTGCTGCAACAACTTTCTCAGAGTTTTTGGAAACGGTTTAATTTAGAATATCTTCATTTGTTGCAGCAGCGTGTTCGCTGGACAGATAAAACGGATCCACCAAAGGTCGGTGACCTCGTCCTAGTTAAAGAGATGAATATGCCCCCACTGTCTTGGAGACGTGGTCGAATTTTGCGGCTGTTCCTAGGCGCGGACGGTATTCCGCGAGTTGCAGAGGTCCTGGTAGGAAATTCTGTCCTTAAAAGAGCTGTTGCGGGCTTATCGCGGCTGCCCGTTATGTAGGTTTTATCCGTATCCTCTGGTTTTGGACTCAGTCAGGTTTTGCCTGACTGGGACGGGGGAATGTTCGGAATAGATAATATAATTAAATGGTCACACTGATAGCGGAAACGCGATGTATTCATTCGGTACGGAGCCGCGTTCGTTTCCGGCTATTGTTCTTGTTATTCGCTTGTTGAGGGAGCGACATTCATATTAATTGTCCCTTTCTATCGGAGTCCGCCAACCGCGCCGCTCGTGTATTTAGTGTTATTATCGGCCGCCTCGGAAGTTATTTACGCGCGCATCGGAGCGTGTCGTCGATTGTTTTACGTGCTGAACACGTAGTAAATTAGTGAATCGGCCCGCGGAATTGTTAA
Organism: Colias nastes; assembly: GCA_907164665.1. Classification (NCBI taxonomy): domain Eukaryota; kingdom Metazoa; phylum Arthropoda; class Insecta; order Lepidoptera; family Pieridae; genus Colias; species Colias nastes. The sequence goes on along the minus strand of CAJQZM010027872.1, from coordinate 10,288 downwards.
TTGTACTTTTTATTGATATTGGTAATCACGCGCTGACCGCGAGTTTATGTGACAAGTGAGGTGTCATGGCGGCGTCGTGTGCCTGGCAGTAGTGGTGACTATACACATTAGATTGTCTCTTTTTTCTTTTTATTTTATCTTATGTAATTTAAATTATTCCCGTAATTATAGTTTTTCCTCCCCAAAGGGTACCCTCTTGTTTTGACTAATTGACTGACCGACACACCACATATTTATGGAAGCAGCGCACGAGACTTCAGGTATGTACTCACGATGCATTCAACTATTGTATGGTAGCAGAGTAAAATAAATAACAAACAGAAGGTAATACCTGGTTGCATTCAAAGCTAAGGCCTTGAAGTATTGAATATTCAGAATATTCAATGGATGCTTGTTGGTGATTAAATTCAATATGCCTAAAGTTTAACAATATCAATTGCTTTGCTTAAAATTTTCAACAATATCGAAATCATTCGCATTACGTACATTTTTATATAATCAAGCTTACTTTATAACATCTGACTTGTTCAGCAAATCAATGAACAATACTCGCCATTTAGAGATCCGTATCACGATATTCGTTACGAAGCGATCTACGGAACGAGGCAAATTGTCAAAGTGCATTAGACGGCTGAATGAATTGAGGTTTATGTAACGGTCTGGTATACGGCTAATTGTTTGTATTGAATACGCAATAGTTTTTGATTTTTCTGACATTTAACAGCATGTTAGCTTGAATGTTGTCGACAAGTGCTGTTCTTAGAAATTAAATACCGCAAAATAATAACTAGTTGAAAACAAAAAAGTAAGATTATGATGTAACTTGCCAAATTAATATGATTACTTGATATGTGAAGTACACTGCTCATTTTATTAGAACTTCGGATGACGTTTACAAATGATAGTACTACCTACCGATGCAAATTCTTTTAACTATTAAATACCTACCAACTATTACCTACGCGGATCTGATTAGGTGTCATGTGCTTTCAATAGAATTTGTAACCAGAGATTATTTTGTTACTTGACATGATAATTATCTAATCCTTTCACTTTTCAGGATCTTAGTGTCTCATCACACACACTATAATTTTCTGTAAACTACAATTAACATTGGTACCCTAATCATCTATATATAGACACTACCTGTGCCCTGCGGTTTTACCAGCATTACTCCGCTTCTGTTAGACTATCAAATTAGACTATCAAACATCAGAAAATTTTATTCATACAATTCGGTAAGTAGAGAAACTGAAACGTACATACTCTATCGCAAAAACTCATCTACACCTACCCTCAATCACAAACATATACGCGCTCACACACGCACACACACACACACACACACACTCACATACGCATACACAAACACTTATACACAAACATTCACATTATACACAAAGTATATCAATTCATTTTAACCCTTCACCTCATCTATAATAACTTATAATATTATATCCATTGGTAATTTTTCGATATTAATTTTTTATTTAACTTTAATTATGATTAATTCTTCCTCATTTAATGTTCACGTTCATTGTTTATCTGAAAGATGTGATTGTTAATGCTTGGGGGCCTGGTGACCCGTAACACAAGTATTTTATACTTATCGCGGGCACCAGTCTCTCACAAATGTTAGTGTTAAGATATATAGATTAACAATGTATGTGTTGATTGTACATTTGTGATGAGAAATAAATAAATAATTTATTATTATCTGTTGGTCTTAACGTGATGATATATAGCCTTCCTCGACACATGGGCTATCTAACACCGAAATAATTTTTCAAATCGGACCAGTAGTTCCTGAGATCAACGCTTTCAAACAAACAAACAAACTCTTCAGCATTAAAATAATATTAATATATAAGTATAGATAGTCACAGAGCTGCCACGTCGGATGCAAAGTTAAAATTTCAAAGTAACCGTACCCACCGTCCAGTGAAACCTTAGAGTCGTTACCACCCGACACCGGTCCACCCACGGGACAATTGAGAAGCTATGAAACACGCGAATTTGTTGTTGAATGCTTAGAAATCGAAGTACATAACGGATGTAAAGCGCATTTTATTCATTGTAATGTTTATGGTGCTTCGAACACTGAAGTCTGCGTAGAACACGGAGATAAAATCAAAAATATATTGAAATCACTTGATCGCTATGTCCACTGGTTAGGCGTCGCGGTCGCCACGGTACGGAGAAAGACGCAGGTTCGATTTCCGTCTACATGATTGACTTTTTTCATATATTTATATGCGCATTTAAATATTATGAAGAAGAAGAACAACATAATTTTTATTAAAAGCATTATTAGACGTGATTACTGCAGATAATCCCGAATGGAAACTAAATCCACCTAACTTCTGCTAGAAAATCAACATAAACCATAGGTAAAATAAATTAAAAGATACTGATCAGCACTTAAAGGAAACGTTTTAACTTAGCGAAAGAGAATTCTTTCAAACAGCTACTTTGGTATAAATCGCACGAAAAAGTACTGTTAAAAGGAAATTAAATCCACGCTATTAATTTAAAAAGAAACTTTATGCCACGCTCATTAGTTCCCCATTGTGCTATTAGCCTCGCTGATTGTATAGCCATAGCTAAGGACAGATATTAGGTATCAAATAAAGTAAATGAATTAATGAAAGTGTACCAAGAAGGTGATGTCAGCCGTATAAGGTATTTGGGTTAATTTATCATTTAAATTTATTTGGTTTAGAGTCCATTTTTGCGTAGGAAGTCAAGACCTTCTCTACTTAGTGAGGAAGTACCTTAGGTGATGGAAGTATAATATGCTTGAATACATTTATTCACAAGAATAAACTTGTATATATTTATCTTAGATATTTATATTTTATCAACATTAAAATATTGACTCGTCTAATGTCTGTATAAACATATTTGGTAAGTTAAGCACCGTAAATCTATGCTAATCTTGCAATGAAAATAAAATACAGTTCGGAATAGTAATTATAACATCTCGATTAGCTTCTTATTTATATAAATAAGTGTGCAATGACCACTGCAAGCTCGAAATTATGAAATATTGTAAGTAGGTGCTTACCTACATTGAAATCGCTAACGAGTACGACTTGAAATAAATATCACCTATAATTACTTACATAATAACGTTCTTATTTTTTAACATGTTACTATTAAGAAACCTATGGCATTGGCAATTCAGTCCTTGAGAGATGTTGTAATCTATTTTATTCTTTGTAGGAATCCCGAAGCAAAATCTTCTAAAGTGTAAAATTCTCATCACCTTGACAAACATAAATTCATTAGCAGGAAGGTTCGTTGACCCGATCGTCACAATTCAATTTATGTACGAATACTTAGTTCGCTCTCAGTTTTTGTCACAACGTACAGTCGAGTGGGGAAGTGAACTATGTAAATATTTTTAACATACCTATCAAATTTTCGGAATATGTTAGCAAATACATTATTTCGTTCGTGTCGGAAATTCACATGCCTTTTTCTTATGTTCACTGCCACATTTTTTATGATACAAGAGAGGCTGAAAAAAATTGCTATTGCAGATATTTAATGCGAGAGACAGATTTTGGTAAAGCTTACAGCAGTGATTAGCTAATTTCACTAATAACTGCAAATACAAACAAAAGATATAAAACAAGGGCATCTTCGTATATCTTGTATGTACAAAAGTTTCGAACTGATGCGTTCAGGGGGAGCTTTAAGTACCTACAATGCAACTAAATGCTGGAATAACTTGCCGCCTCCGTTTCGCAATATTCAATCCTTGTCAACGTTTAGATTAAAGTACAAAAACTATCTTCTTCAGACGCAGTTAGATCAGCATTAGTTGCATTGTAACCTCTTCTACCAACTAAGCACTTTTAAGCTAGGATGGCCTTCACTCGTCGAAACATGCTTTCCTTGGGTTCACGTCCATGGTTGTAAGTTTATATATTGTAGCAGAATCCTTTTTAACTTTCATTGCTTTGTTTTATTTATATATTTATTTACCAATTTACCAATCCTGTTTAGTGGTTCTACTTAATATATTATGCATTAAATTCATTTATATGTAAATATATTATAATACGTGTATGTGTGTATATATATTATAGTATATTATTATGTCTATATTTTACATTATACTATTAATATTGTATTTATTTTCTTTTCTTCAATTAAAAATATATTATGATGAATTATTGCTCTCGGGGCTCACAAATCGGTGCTGTGACGTTTTTTACGTCACAGATGTTCACCGAGTGATTTCCCCTTCCCCTTCATCCTGGCATCATGCTTCACAGACTACACACTTCAACGTGTATTTTTAATACCCTATAAGTATTGTATAAATTGTTTTAATTATGTACTTGTGAGGCTATGTGTCATTAAATAAACGTTTTCTTTCTTTCTTTCTTTCTTTCAAATTATTTTTCCTTGTATAGGTTATTTCATAGTTTTTTTTTATCCACAAAATATTTAAATTAATAATTCATTATCATCCTATCAAATGCTTTTAAGTATAACACGTTAATACACGATATTTTATAAAATATTTAACACATTCTGTACACGAATGTCCTTCGGCGTAAATCAAAGTACCTTTTGTCTACGATTTAATTTTTTATCAACTTTATATCTACGTGCTACAGTATCTCTTCTTAGGCCGTATTCATTATTATGTTGTGTCATGAAATGACGCATAGGCTCTATAGAAACTTTATTTTTATATTTTCCAATTAGAACCATATCTTTTGACTTTTTCATACGTATAAGAAAATCTATAGCACAGTTGACAGATATAATTATACGTTATGTATCTGCATATTGTGTCTATAGCTACGTTATTTTGTTTGAAACGTCAAGATACACTTTAATTTGGTAGAATACCTACCTATGTAGCTTTGAAAATAAATAGAACAATAAATAATTATAAACATTGCTTTGCTACCGCCGACCGCCCGCGGCGTCTACGGTTGAATAATCAAAACACAATGAAACGAAACTTATCTGTCAGTCGTTCCAAAAATTGACTCAAGTGAGCTAGCGCGCAAGAGCAACTTTTGTCTCCGCAACTATTTTGTCTCTCCCATCAACTCTATGGGCTAGTAAGAAAGTGGTGCGCGCACGTATCGACGCAACTCCCCATAGAGTTGATGGGAGAGACAAAATAGTTGCGGAGACAAAAGTTGCTCTTGCGCGCTAGCTCTAAAACTTTACATTTTACTAGCGGCCCGCCCCGGCTTCGCCCGTGGTACATATGAAAAATAGATGTTGGCCGATTCTCAGACTTACCCGATATGCACAGAAAATTTCATGAGAATCGGTCCACCCGTTTCGGAGGAGTATGCAGACTAACATTGTGACACGAGAATTTTATATATATTTTATCATATTGTTCTTATACAGAATCATTAACATTTTTTAGAAAAATTTCTCCTAAATCATAACATAGCTAGGTTTAATAAAGTATTTTTTTTATCAAAGATCAAAGTTTGCGTACAGATTGCGTATTTGTTTTCACGAAATTTTCGTGATAATTTATGCTCCAAGTACTTATGATAAGACAAGTGGTTCGCTCATTGACAACGATTGTGATAAGATAATAGCTATTAAATTGATATTACCTTAAATTATTCATACTATCGTAGTACGTTTGATACGCATTTTCAAGATTGTAGCTATAAATAATAATAATAAATGTGCCATAAAATTGACGAAATAATATGTCATTTAGAAACACAGAAAAAGTATAATTTTAGACAGCACTTTATGTATTACAATCAAATTACAATTGAATGTTTTTTTCTTTTAATTTTCCTAACTCTTTTCGATCAAGGCTACACATTCTAATAATAATTAAAATGTAATTTACATAATTCCTACTACTGTCCTAAACACATAATTATTTAATTTTAGATACGTTCAAAGTGCGATACAATAAATCATAAGCAATCTATGCAATTAAAACACAAGTAATACCAGGGCCTAATTATTAATACCCACAATTATAATTATTATTGCAATCGATAATACGGTGTTTTGTATTAGCTCTATTGTTAGCGAATACAGCTGGGCTGAGCAAGGCCGGTCCTCTCACACGTGTAGATACTTATAAATCGAAAATTATCGTAATATGTAGATTATAGATATTAGCTTATAATGAAGGTACAGATTCTATTATGACTTACAAGTTCTGATCGTAGTTATGGCCTAGATATCTTGCTAACACTGTGCTTTTAAGCACAGTGTTAGCAAGTGTGTCTGTGAGTCACACGCATAGACGCTTTTATCTATCTTTGTTTAGTAACACGAATTCTTCAGCAGTTTTTATTAGTCGATAGCAGTCTTACCCCAGCATTAACCCTAGAAACACAAAAAACATTACAAATAAAGCTTTTAACCTGAGTTGTATTCGCTTAAAACCTGATAATAATTAATACTGAAAATGTACTTAAACATGAATCAAACCACACAGTTTCAACATTCAACGCCCAAACTCCAAGTCCATTAAAGTTGGTTCGTAATAACGGAAAGTTTATTTAAAACAATGATGTTTCCCATTTAGCGTACGACTGTTAATTGGTGACATAATTCAGTCGCTTTAATATTCTATTGAATTCAACATTTGTTTACTTTAAGTTATGAATTAGAATTTTTATTGAATTTATGTTAAAGCTGGATAATTGAATGAAATGAATTCGAATTCTATTAGGTATTTGATAAAAATATCGAACTTTATATTTTTCTTTATTTTCATTAAAAAAAATTATTGATCCATTGAAATGTTACATTTTTTTGCCCTAACCTTGCGTTTTTTAGAGGACGCAATTTTGTTTTTTTGATGTGTAGGGGGGGTCAGTGTGAAGCTAAAACCAAGTTTGTGGGGTCGCCACCCTTGTCCCACGGCCGCCATCTTGAAAATAGCGGTTGAAATGGTTTTTACGATATCTCTTAAACTATTTAACTGATAAAAAAATATCGTTAACATTATTTGTTGCAAATTAAATTCTCTACAACTTTGGTGTAGTAACTTTTAGTCGTAGAACTATAAATAAAAAAGTTATAAGCGAAAATGTTCAGAAATTAGAGCCATTTATATTTTTCAATAAAACTTTTTTTTATCATTTTACGAAGAAATGATATCAGACCATTTTTGTAGATTGTTTTTCGAGGAACAACTTTTATGTACAACATTTTTTCATAACGTCAATAACTAAGGTTTTACAGCGCTCTGAAGTGAGTACTATTTTTCAGTACTCTTAACTATACATATATTGGCTATTGGCTCTTTTCTCATACTCCAGAACAATAGAAGCACACTGCAGAACATTTCAGACCTGCTTTTCGACGTAAAAAAAAGTCGCGCTTCCAGACTCTACCTCCTGGGTGGTGGGGAAAAGATTCAATAATTAATTATTAGTGATATTGCAAAATTAATTATTAAAAATATTATAATAACAAAAAAAAACCATTACTGATGACAAATTATTATTAGTACACACATAATATAAGTATACTGTATAGTTCAGAGTACTGAAAATTAGTACTCACTTCGGAGCGCTGTAAAACCTTAGCTATTTAATTAATGAAAAAATGTTGTATATAAAAGTTGTTCCTCGAAAAACAATCTACAAAAATGGTCAAATATCATTTCTACGTAAAATTATAAAAAAAAGTTTTATTGAGAAATATAAATATCTCTAATTTCTGAACATTTTCGCTTATAACTTTTTTATTTATAGTTCTACGACAAAAGGTTGCAGTATCAAAGTTGTAGAGTATTTAATTTGCAACAAATAATGTAAACAAATTTTTTTTATCAAATAAATAGTTTAAGAGATATATCGTAAAAACCATATCAACCGCTATTTTCAAGATGGCGGCCGTGGGACAAGGGTGGCGACCCCACAAACTTGGTGATAGCTTCACACTGACCACCCCTACACATCAAAAAAATAAAATTGCGTCCTCTAAAAAATGCAACCCCAAATGTAACTTTTCAATGGACCATATAGCGTGTTGTTTAATATATGGTTGGTATACAGTAGCAACGATGTTGTGGTTTGCACGTGTCACATTTACTATTTGTCATTTGTTCTAAATCATTTGCACAAGAAGCTTATATCTAATACACTGGAGATTTCAGTATGAACATTAACTTGTAACAAGAAAATATGACCTTGAATGACGCCTGTATGTTTTTTTATCCCTTTCACACCTAACTAACTACCTACGTGTGAAAGGGATGAAAAAACATACAGGCGTCATTCAAGGTCATATTTTCTTGTTACAAGTTAATGTTTATACTGAAATCTCCAGTGTATTAGATATAAGCTTCTTGCATTTGCACCATGCATATCAAAAAATAGAATATAGGTTATAACAATGAATTGATTTTGTAAGCGAAATATCGCATACATTAGATTAAAATTTAATATGACGATGAAAGCCCTCAGACGTGTCTGGGTCCTCGCTATAAATTCCTTCATACGATACAGCGACTTTTATATGTAATCAATATTCAAATAACATTACAAAGTGCATGCATATAAATATGCTAAATACATGCATGTCATGTAAATTGATGTAATTTGCTTCCACGTTTCACAACAGTTCAAGTTTTCCATCAACAAGGATGAGATCATTTAAAATTATATATGACTAAATAATCCATATCTTTTAATCTTTTTGTTTGTATTCTGAAATCATACATTTTATGGCTGTGTACAAGGATAATGCATGCTAATACCATCGTGAATCTTGTGAGCTTTGAGTAATTTTACCAACGTTCCGAAAGATGAGATTTCAAATTCGTAGAGTATTTCATTTCATAATATAAAACAAGATATTTCTGAGAAATCGGTAGCACTCATGTAGGTAAATAACGAAATCTTCGAAAAACACGCAATCAATCATAACATTTTTATCAATTATTTTAATTAAATTAGCAGCAGCAGAATAGAAAATCAATCGATAATTATATTCTTAATAAGTTCATCCGCTATTAACTCTAATTTTATTCAAATATACAAATCAACAAGTTTAAATCAATCTTCATTCTTCATTCACACTATAAGTTACACAGATGCTCAAGATTTCCACACCGTACCTTTCTATTTAACTTCTCAATTGACACATTTAAGAATTTACACTCCTTATGCAATACTGGGATGTATTCACAGCTTTAATGTGAGAAATGTTAAATATTTATACGTACCGTGCATACGTGATAATTTATATTGTACTGAAAAGGGTGTATAATCTGTGCGAGTTGTTAATCTCGTATAATGCTTGTGTGTTATCTGTGCGTTAATGTGGACTGTTCGAATTTTGAATGTTTCGAATGTTTGGTTAGTCTATGGTGGCGGGAAATTGCGAATAAGAAAAAGTTTATTCTGCTTTATAAAACACAATTTTATTAAACTTTGAGATAAATTACAGTCTGAATACAAAAATATTCTCGATTTGTTTTGATTTAAAGTTTAAACGAAGCATTGTATTGATATTACACAATTGATTATTTATTGACGACTTATGATTGAAATAGTAGGTAAGTATTTTAATAAAAGTTTTAATAATGTTATTCAAACTACGTGTTTCTTTATTAATATCTATGTTTTTAATCTTTTTAACACAATTTTGAAAGTTTGATACCAGCATTGGTTATGTACCACGGGAAATATTTGCATTGCTAACGATGCGAAGTCACGAAACAGGTCATCATAACAAATTGTTGAGCAGAAGTTAAACTAGATCGGTTATTAGACTTTAGTGGCAGTGCAGTCTAAATATGTTGATTTTATTTATAGTATAAAGTTGTTGCATAATATTGGATGAAGATTTATTACAAGCTCTGACTATTTAAATATTATATTTGGCATATTATTTACATTAGTTTTGTTTCTAGTAAGTCGAAACTCGAAACATTAGATTAAGTACCTATGAGGTTTGGCCGCCGAGTGGGTAAGAATCCCACATGCTCTCTTTTCCTCCAAAAGAGAAGAGAGAATCTTTTGAAGATTTCCTCCCCGTTACAAAAAAAAAGATTAAGTATGAGGTATTACAGGTCCCACGTACCTACTTACTTAATAGCAATATAATTTTAATTCATATGTAATTATCATAATCAGTATCATTAAAGGCAAAAACATTTACATTTAAATAAATGTCAACGAAAAAATGATTTTGAAGAAAAATATGCAAAAAAATCTTTAATCACAAGAATGATTTTGCCCTTTAAAAATGAATGTCGAATATAATAGGCCAGTAGAAATCGACACAAAAAAACCCTAAATTCGCAAAG
>CAJQZM010027870.1:0-13044 GCA_907164665.1 Colias nastes | reverse complement strand
TACATAAAAAAAGAAAAAAATGTGACTTTCATCCCCGCTCTCCCCTATGATAAATTGAATATAGGTGTATTGGATTGTGTTGACGTTACTAAGATTCTCTCCATAAAATGTTAGACATTTTGTATCTAGCTATATTTGTTTATTCATATTTTAAAACTATCTAGCTTTTGTACTGATATAAATTGCACAAAAGGGCACATAGATTAAACGTAAATAGTTAAAATAGACTAAGATTAAAACGCTTAAAAAGGTCTCCAACTAATTTATAACATTCATGTCCTAATGTACAAAGTAGGCATTTTTAGATTAGTCTTTAAATCATGAGAACTATAACATTCCGTATCCCAAATCAGGACATGGGGGTTGATGTCATAGCAGTATTTATTCCAGTGTTGGAAATAGCACTAGACGACCCGTATAATGAAATGGAATTAATACTGCTTCAAGACATCATGGTACGGGGGCTACAAAATGCTCAAACCCGTATTACAATCTATCGGATACAAGATCGCTCTCTTGATTACAAAACTAACTAGTAACATCGTTAGCATCAGAACAAGTGAATTAAGCTTCTAACTCAGACAATGATGTACAGACGGACAAATTGCTGGAGCAGTTTGATTCGTAGTGCAAACGGTAATATATTCCTTGGCAATGTTTATGTGCTTTGTCATTAATTGTGCGAGTGGTTCTTGTATCTCGATGTTCTAAACTACGCTTAAGTTTTGACTAGTCAAAGTGTGTTAAATAAGTTATTTTGGACATTGCATATTATAAATACAATTCTATGTATTAAAGTTATTGTATATAAAATATTTAATTTTGATTTAGAGATTTATGCAAGCGTTTCAAATATTATGTTATTCGATATTTTAGAAGTAAAATTAATTATTTATCAGTTTATCGACGAAAATAACATTTTCGTATTGTTAATTAAAACTAATTGAAATCGAATTATATCAAGCAGAAGTAAATTGTATCGCTATCGCTTGAAACAATATTTCATAATACGTTTCAATTTTTCTAATAAAAAAGGCATAAAATTAAATATTGGGTCAGTAAAGATTCTTTTATAAAAGCTATATTCCGTTCTCGAAGCTCTTGACAGTGACCTAATTAATCATTTAATTTCTCTCCAACGATAAACAAGAAAGATAGATGATTTTGATGCTGTCAAAATAGTATTTCTTTTATATAAGATAAGTAATAGAAGGTACAAAAGTGATATTTTTATTCACATTTTGTTTGCGGTACAATTTTGATAAATTACAGGCTTATGGGTGATAGAACATTTTTTGGAAGATTAAAAAGCGGTTGTAAATAAATAATAATACTATGCATATTATCATCAGTTGATTCCGCGACAGATAATCATGGAAAGAATCTAAATTGTTTTGAGATAAATAACATTTTTTACCTGTTTAAAACGATATTCACCTATTATAATATAGTTCGTTTCGTAGTATTGTACTTATACAATGCGTCTTAACGCATGTTTACAATTGTTAAGTTTCTGTTATAAGCATGACGGTCGCGACAAAGTAAACATTCAAGCACAAATTCCTATAAAACTGAAATTTGGCGCAAATCTTCCAAAAACACGTAGTTAAAATCATTTATCATTTAAAAAGTTGTGTTCATCATAATTTGTTAAAGTACTCTGCGTACACCACTCTTTATAATGACGAACGTTCGTATTCATTTTCACCGTTACGGGAATTTATGCATCCTCTATTTTTAAGGCTATACTGTTCGAATCAGGACACATTTCTAATCGATTCAGACATAAAGCAGGAATTTTGCAATACACGCTGATGTGGGAAACATTTTGTCATCGATGTTTTGTTCCCTTTCATTATTTATTTAAAATTTTTCACTGTCGATACAGTTCGATATGACAGAATTGGAGCTAAAAGTGTGTATATCTTCTTTTTTTCAAACATGTTTAATTCTCCTCTGATCAAGCTGTTATTTATTCCATAATATTTAAAGTTGATAACTATTTACCGAGGCGTTGTATGTTCATAGGTTGTGGTGTTTGCTTACCACCAGGTGAATCCTTTACCAATTCTAACATTAATAATTCTTAAAATTTTATATCACTATAGGTAATTACACTTACCAATAACATCAATAAACTTGGTAGCAATCTGCGTGGCGAACGACGGTGACTCGGCTGTGACTTCGCAGCTGAAGTTACCAGCGAGCCCTAGATCCATGCGCCGGAGTAGCACTTGAGAACCGTTTGAGCGGTTCATCTGAAAATTGGTTTTATTGTGTTATTATTGTATTGTATTTTACAGTGAAAAGAAATATTTTTCGTCATATTTGCTACATTTATCATTGCTTCTACGTCCTACGCTCTACGCTTTTATTGGTCGTAGCGTGTTTGTTATACAGGATTAATAATAGGTGTATTGACAATAATATAAAGAAACTAGCGGTTCGCCCCGGCTTCGCCCGTGGTACCTACATGTTTACGTTTTTTTTTCATAAAAACTATCCTATCTCTCAAGTTGGATCGAACTGCACATGGTGTGCGAATTTTATTATAATCGGTTAAGTGGTTTAGGAGTCCATTGAGGACAAACATTGTGACACGAGATTTATAAATATTAAGATAAAATATTATTGTCATTTTACTCATTAGGTAAGATACTTTCGCTACTTTATTAATTTAAGGTTTTTCATACCTGGAAAAGAAATTTAATAATCGCCTGTGCATAATTAACGATTACCTACATCATATTATATAGCTTTCCTCCACAGTATGTGGATTATCTCACACAATTATTTTTTTGTAATTGGTAAATAATAATAATGTTCGTAACTCCAATATAGTTAACAGGATGATTAAAAATAATAAATTTAAACAGTAAATAGGTAAAGATTATAAATATAATGATGTTGATGAAATACATTTAATAATATATTGAGTAGGCTGAGATATAGGCTGAACAGATGTTCACTCTCGTTAATTGAAATTCAGTGTTTTCTTGCGATTTGTGTGATTTATCATAGTTTCGTGTTAGTAATACTAGCTTTTTTCTAGAATAAATTTAAATAATTTTATCATATTCGTATCTATGATATTTTTATTTAAATCTTTTTAACTTGGGTTTTTCGTTTTTATTACTGCATTAAATTAGCAATTTGCTGGTACTCAAATGTTGTGTTTATGCTATTTCAACTTTCAGCCATTTTTATTTGCTTAAAAACTTAACCAAAACCAGTAATTAATATACCTATTTCCAATAAAAATGCAGTTTTCAAGTTTAGTAGTGCAATTATCATTAAAAAAAATTGGTTTTCTGTAAAGTCGGTTTACTGACGATAGTTGAACGTGACAACGTCCGATTGTGCTTCTTTGTCGCTCGTTCCGCGCTCTCGCTCGCACTTCAAGCCTTACAAGGAACGCCTCAGATGAGTCAGATGAGTAACGCCGCATGTGTCATGTTTTTTCGTGTTTTTTCGTGCAGCCGGCTTTATCGAATTATAAGACGTTGTCACGTCAAAAACATATCATAGCATTGCATTAGGTTACCTATATCATAATAGTCAGGCGTCAGCCCATATGTATCAGAACGAATGTCGAGAGAACATTTAATCCACTAATTTAGATGCATTACTAATACTATTTGTTGTTTACGCTTACATCAGAAATAAAGTACATCTATAGTGATCAATTCGATTCAAAATAGTTTATTTAACACAGATATGTTCACATTTTTTTATCTATAGTGATAGCATAACATCACACCACTGACCTTGCATAAAAAATAAACAACAACATCAAAGATAAATCCACAGAACATCATTATAAAATACACTAACAAAATTTTGAGCCACAGTGGCAATACTCGTAACTTCAACATGATCTTATTTCCCGGCACCCGCTACAGAAATGTCAATTTCTCCCCACATTGAAACACTTTGATCAAAACAGAAATTTAATACAAACCACCAAATAAGGAGTAGGAAATGGCTGGAGGGATTTGTGATACAAACATTATTCTCTAAATAAAAATGGAGGGCCGATTGTATGTTGTAGGACTTCAAAAGGTACATAATCATAAACCAATCCGAAGGGACTGAGCAAACTATAGGGATTCAGAAGGGAACTACCGCTAGTTGTGTTTCGAATGTATGCTGATATTTTTATTACGAAAGCCCTTCCCAGAATTATTGTTACATGGTAAATAAAGAAATGCAAACAAAAATAGTCTTGTTTAAACTATATTAAGTTCTACCGGTAGCGGCCCTTCTTTAATTTTCAATAAATGAATAAATTAAATAAAAAATGTGTCTATTGTAAACTTTATAATATAAATGAAATTTAAGTTTCTACTTGAAGCATCATATGACTTTTCAATAAACGCCTAAAAAGTATTTTAGGATTACCTATAATGGATTAGAGATTTACAGAAGTATCTGTCATGTAGATGTATCTTGGAAATGACTATATCGATTTTAACGGGAATTTCAGTAAAAGCTGCGTCTTTACTTCGCTTATGATTCTTATGATAGTAAAAAATCAGGTTGGTGCAAATAAAACTCGTTGAATACGGAGCGTTTTATATCTATTACACCGATCGATTTTTATTGTTGCAATTACTAGGTGTTCAGCCGTCTATACCCTGACCTACATAAAATTTATTTCATTAGTATCTACTAGATAACACTAATCAATATTATACTCTTATAATTTTTCCAATCCAATCCAAGCTGCTTACTGGGTAGGTCATGGTTAATGGGTCATGAGTTTGATTCATGGAGGAGACAAACAAAAAAGAAAGATCTGGCAGGATTCAGAAGGCTGATCACCTATATTATGTCCATAAAAAAATCGATTAGTATAGCTAATGTACCTAATAGATGTGCCTTATAACCCACATAAACGTGACGTATATTTACACACACCAACAATACTTGCAATAACCCTTATAAGCTTATACCCTATTTGTACATTAAACAAACAGCTATTCCAACAATCCCCAATATTATTTCAAGCCGGCAAAACCTCGTAAAAAAGCCTGCATTATCGCAATTAATTGACCCTTAACGTTATCAACTTTGTACGTTTTGTGAAGGTTTAAAAGCGAAATAAAACTTGTAAAGCGTGATCTCTGTGTCTGACATTTATGTCGAGATCCGAGCGTTAGAATAGAGCGGGGTTTCGCCTGAAGCGACGATATTATCTTCAGACATTGTAAACGATCAACTATATTTTATATGTTATCTGTTAAGATAAATAACCTAGTGTTTGTTTGAGTGTAATGGGTTTTGTTTCACACTTTATAAGTGGGAATTATGTATCTGTTCTGGTGTAAAGTTCTGAATTCGGATAGATTATGAAGACGGTGTAAAAAGCCCGTTCCTTTACAAGTATTAATATTTAGGAACTTACAACTTTTAAAGGTAGAGTTGGCCAAATGTGACGTAATGTTATGAATATTATCATGGTTTTATGGATAATATCGAAAATAATTATGAGGATGAAATGTAGAGACTTTGTTAAGTTTTGAAATTTAGATAGGATTATATTAAGTCCATACTTTTTACCATTTATAATACGACATGAAATACATAACAGTTCTATTAAATAATTTCTTAAACGCTTTTAATTTTTAAATTGTGAGCATACCTACAATTATAATCAAATTCTACAGAAGTCCAGACGTTATAATTATTTTATATTCAGTATATTTAAAAATGAATAAATTGAAAAGTATTAATGAAAACGTGACAAAATTATCAACATAAATATTTCATATTAATATCAAACAAAATAAGCCAACAATTACGAAAATATCAGAGGACATTATTTAATATTAATTTTAATACATTTATAACATTCATTGTTACACACGAACTGGTTAATTTAAAATGATTCACGAAATATTTCGAAAAACATATTATTTTACGTGTTATCGCCATTATTATTTGTAAAACAACGTAATAAAATCGACATTTTACATATTGTGACATCTACTGATTCGTAGTTCTCGAGAATGTTTGTTTTGTTTAAGTTTTCAATCTTCTTATTTTTATTGAAAAATAAGCTAATTATAATGTATTATATTGAATAAATAATTACTATTATGTACTTCATAATATTATGTAGGATACGAGATATGTATGGTTTTGACAAGCTTTGCCGTAGGACTCGTGTTTAACATGACGTCTAGCAAATCAAATGCAATGGTCAATACAGACAAAAATCATAATAATTACGTAATGTATAGTACATATTATATTGAAGCAAAAAGCAAAATTCAGTAATCTATTCTTAATATTATTAAACTGAATAGATTGTTTGTTTTCCGCATCGTTCTTATTTCAGGAACTCCGGATCCTATTTGAAAAAAAAATCACCGTTAAATAGTCCATTTATTGAGGAAAGCTACAGGCATCACAGAAAGATTAATAGAAGCGAAGCAACGCGGGTAAAACCGCGGCGCACAGCTAGTTTTTTAATCTATACTAATATTATAAAGCTGAAGAGTTTGTTTGTTTGTTTGTTTGAACGCGCTAATCTCAGGATGTACTGGTCCAATTTGAAAAATTCTTTCGGTGGTAGATAGCCATTTAACGAGGAAGGCTATAGGTATAGGCTGTATTATATCATCACGCTAAGATCAACAGGAGCGGAGCAATGCGGGTGAATCCGCGGGAACAGCTAGTATAATATACTGACGCAAATGTTGAAATGTTTCCCCTATTATAACCACTCCCCACTAATGAGTTTTCAATTTATCAACAGGAAAATATGGTGACTAAATCAACTTTTCCAAGTAGCAAAGTTCGAAGACACGTGACATGCTCTAATCCACACAAATTGGCCAGCGTAGTGGATTACCGCCTAAACCGTTATGGGAGCCCTTCTCAAAACAAAATAATAATAAAAATATGTTTACTGTCTGTTGAAAATATACATGGAAAACCTTTATAGCGTGTGATGGGATCAAAAATATTTTGAAGATAACCCCTTTCTGTCAATAAAATAGTAATAAAACTATGTGTCTCTAAGTATATTTATTATGTATATTATAGTATATAAACAAACAAGTGTTTCGTAAATTATTTTGTATATTATAACTAGGTGCGTAAATAAAGTTAGAAGTTGAGTTGACTGACGATCTAAGCCTTGGCCTGCGAGGCTGTGGTTTTTAATATACAAGGTATAAGTTTCTGCTGTCAATCTAATCCTTGGTCTGTAATACAGCAGCGCCAAAATTATTCAGAATGAGGCAACAGTTTTATTATTATTAAATTTATTGATGCTGTAAACCTTGTGAGGTTATTTACATTTCAACAAGAGACCCAGACATCGCGTCTCATAATTTAATTAGCAACTAACTGCTTTTTCCTATTCGTTCGCCGCCATTTTAATTTTTTTGCCGCGAATTCCAAAATCACGCTGAGTGCTTTTCATGAAATTTAATACGGGAATTTTATAGACGTAGAAAATGATTTTGAAAAAAAGGATCGAGCGAGCTTACCTACGCTTTTAAGAGGGAAAATTAATTAATGGAAGAATTTCAACTAATTTGAATTTATGTTTTGCAATATTTATGAGGCATGGGTTTGAATTAGTACGATTGGTGTATTTTTTATTAAACAGTGCAGTGTCATTGACCCGAGTGTGTTTATATTTTATGGTTGTTGCCGGCGTGCATTTTTCATCATGATATAAAAAATAATATTTAACCACTTTTTAGTTTAATGGTATCTCAACGTAATGTAGTCGAAACTCATTATGAAAGTTCTCTTGATGATTTTTATTACGACATAGCCGGCCTGTCGGATCGCCTTATACTGGCAAAAATCTTATTAATAATTTTTTGACAAAACCAATTAGCTAACAGTAACAAAAAAGCATCTCATTACTGTTAAAACACGTTAACATAACCTTACACTATAGCTAACACATATTTAAGCCGTTTTTAAGGCATAAGGTTAGCCTATAAGCAATTGTTGCACGAATGTTTTTAATTATATTTATTGGTGTTAACAATTATAGGCTTTTCTAAAGATAAATACATGTTAAACAAACTTACATCCACATAAATCCCGGGCAAACCAAACACTCTCGTCGACGGTGTCTCCATAGGTGTGAACCTGTAGAACTCATGGTTGCCCCTATACCACTTGACGGAGTACAGCGGTGCACCCTGCATGTCCCGGGAGCAGATCAGAGCAGCTGTACCGCCCCGTACTACTGTGGTGGGCTCCACTAGGAGTTTGACGTCACGGAGGCTGGTTACACCTGGAATTAATGCAACGTTTAATTCGGAGAATAGTAATATATTGTGTTTCTGGAAATCGACGTTACGCGTCTATTTTATACTATTTTTATACCGTTCTAGATTACATGATGTCAAAGCGAGTATTTTTTAGGTTTTTTTTTATAAAATTATTATTTTTAAAGCTTCAATTTGACGATACTTAGTTATGACTGATAAGAAGTAAGTTTTCTCAACTTTTTAGTTAGTAGGTACCTAGTTTGATTCCTAATGTCTCATATTAATAATGGGTGAATGAAATAAGTAAGGTAGTTAATACCGCAATACTGAACTCTTTGAAATAAAAAGTAAGAAACTAAAAGTCTAGCAAATTAATTATCTAACCAAGTAATTAATTCCTCCCATAATTCAACATTTTTCAGCCATTTAGCTGTCTAAAATGTTTAATGGACTTTAAAATCGTCATAAATCAGTTACTTTTAATGTCAAAATTAAAGTTATTTTACCCCTTAAGCAGTCACTAATTACCAATTGATAAACTTCGCCATTAACCTAATAAATACTGCTATTTGATTGTCCCTCCATAAAGTCTTTGACTTTGACGTGAAGCCCTTAATTTAAGTCACATTTTAGGCGTTTCATTATAATATATTTACTACTTACTTTAGCTTTAAAAGTTAATACTATAGTACATTGAACGCGATCAATCGATTCGGTCTCCAAACATTCAAATTGACGTGAAATTTAAAACAACTGCGAAGTTTCACGATAATACATTTTAAGGTATTTTTAATTTTTAATGGAGCAGTCCGTTGTATACTTATTTATTGTCAATACTTTATGATTTTCTTTATGTTACATTGGAAAAGATTACAAAGTTATTCTGTATCTTGTCCCAGAATATTTATGTAAAGGATAACCCGTCATTATCATCAACATTAACGAGGTCTAGTAATTTTCTAAGTCCTAAGACAACAACTCAAAAGGTTCTTGAACTATGGGAAAGGGTAAGGTAAGTATATAATATATATTGTTTTTTTTTTTTTGGTGAATCATTTTCCTATGATTTTACAAGTACGTAGATATGTAAAGCAACTTTTATATGTTACGTATTTTTTAAATATTTTATTTACGCTTCAATAAAAACAACTTTTCGTAGTTAGTTAACTATTAACAATAAAAAAGTTGTTTTTTATTGATTTTAAACAACATCACAAATACCTAACCGTCAAACAAAATATACAATGGTTCGGAAAATTATATTTTTAGAGCAGTCTATGGACATGAAGTTTTCAAGTGTCTTTGTTAGAATAAATTTAGAAAACGTTATGCTCTACGTAAAATATACGTGACTGTCCTTTGTCTTTGTTTACTTTTGTCCTCACGAATTTAAAAAAAAAAACTAGAATTGTACTGTCAAAGGAACTCGTTTATTTTTAAATATACGACACTTGAGTTTCGACATCACTAACTTACTTTTAACGTTTTTAAAAGCCTATGAAACTATCGTATGGACAATGTTTTTTAATATTTATTATGATAAAATGAATTTAGTTTTAAGTGTTTTAATATTTTAAATGGGTAGTTTGTATTTTTATGGTTCAGCGACCTGACAAACAACATTTCATACAAAAACAATTTTTTAACTACCCCGTTCTACTTTCTAAACGAAATAACACGAATACTTTCTTATACTCATATATATTATACTAAATATGTACTTTATAACTCTCAATCGTAACGTTATGGCGTAATATTATACCTCAATAAATAGACTATCCTTTTTTTTTTTTTATAGTGGGGAAATCTTCCAAAGATACCCACTGCCCCCGGGGAAGGAGCCGTGGGTTATGTCGGATTCCTACCGACTAAAACCCCACTGTGTTCCGTCGAGCCGCTTTAATGATGGGGCCGCGGGTATTGGTTGGAATTCTTCCGCGACATACCTCAATAAATAGACTATCCTACGCAAACATACTTTTCAAATCATAAGTTCAGCTCATGATATAAAATACAGATTACTTAACCAGATACTCGTATCGCCACGCTATCTAACCCCACCATAACCTACATATTAATTCTCGAATCAGTCAGCTTTATCACTTGGCCTTAGCAAGAATAATGCTCTATAATTCAGATTCAGGATCTCCGACAAATCCTTTATAGAAAGGACGCAGACCTATCTGTAACGAGCTTAGTGCCTTGGGGGATCTCAAACTCAGGTTTCCAATGTTTGTTAAAATGGATACGTAGTAGATAACATTTTTGAATCCAAATCAACGAACCTTTCCTCGCTACGATGTTTATTTTTTTACCTGTATACATGTAGCAGTCATCTGGTTGAATTTGCTATTTGATTGAATGACTAGCGCATTATTGAATGACGACATTTAATTGAATGGCTAAATTACAACTCGTCAAGTTGTTTCATGTAACGTTTAACGTCTTGACTGAACGTCATTTAGCATAGTCTTTGGTTTGGATAAGGGGATGGGTTAGATTCGTAGTATTTTTAACATTGGCGTATTTTGATAAAATAACTATTTTATTATTGTATAACTATTAATAACTAACTATTGGATTATTATAAAATAGGTAACTACTTTAGTTATAAAATTGGCGTGCTTCGTATTGAAATTTCATAATAGATCTGTGTGAAATAGTTGTGCATTTTTATGCTTTCGTTCGTAGAAGTGTAAATTAATAGAAATATAACGGGAAAGCTTTTGTTCTCTTGAACATTGACTAGATAGAATTAAAAAGCATTATTATTTACTAACGCTTCATTTTATGAAATAATGCAGTCGTTGTTATATTTAAAAATAGTTGAATATGGTTTAAAAAACCAAAAACACGCTGTAAAAAGTTTTAATGAAATCTGTCCGCTTAAAGTGAACCAAAATCGAGTCTAAAAGGAGTCAGATACAAACGGTGAAGTTAATGAAATAAAAGCGTATTAATTTATCTGTCTCATATACCTAGGTATGTCTAGTTGTTTATTTGAAACGTGCAATAATATAATAGGTATTGAAATACAGCAAGAAAACATTCACTTATGTTATTCTAATAGACACTATTTTTATTAATAAACTTTCTCAACCTGGACCTTAATAGTATGTGGGTTTGATGCTTTTAATGTGCCCTTTAAAGATCCCAAAGGATACATATTATCTTTTAAGGTTTTCTGGTTTCAAATCAGTCTACGTAACAGCTAGTTTACTTTACGTAGAGACGAATTTCGATATATTATTCTCTATATACATTCAAATAAAAGAAAAAGTAGTAGTAGTAAAAGAAATGCCAATAACAATTAGGTAAGTGAATATTTTAAACTTAATACGAGGCAAACAGAATCAGCTCAAAACTGCATGAAATGTATTCGAAACAGAGATGATTTTGATTAAAGTATCCTAAAAAGTCTATTACATAATCAATAATTAATTTATTATCTGAGAAACTTCTCAATCGATTAAAAAAAATATTTCACCATTGGATTTATTAATGATCTTTGAGTGCTATAAGCTGTACATGGACCACGAGTGAAGCCAGGGCGGATCGCTTGTTTTATATAAAGAGAATAATATTGAAATAAATATGTAGGCAGTATCCTGTAGACATTATACTCATTATTATATTAGGTATATACTTCGAAAAATAGGTATCTAGTTCGAACCACAAATACCTACAAACCTCGTTTCCCAGTTTTAATAAATCTATGCTTCATTCCAGTCTCAAGGCCAGCATACAATCATACATCCAAAACATGAAATGGCACATTGAAATTGAATCAAGATAGACCGATGGCTGTGTTTGAGTGCGTCGTTTATATTCAGAAAATATGGACGCGTCTTTCCAATACCTATCGTTTCAAAGGAGACTGCTGGAGATATTTTATAGCAGATAAATTGTGATATAGGTGGAAGGAGTTGGTGTACCTTTTAAAGTATTTGACGGTTTTAAAATGTGTTCATTTGAGCACAGACGCACGTTAGTAAACACTAACGTATCGATTGGTGGAATAGGTACGGAACATCACTAAAATACATGGTATAAAACAAAGTCACTTTCTCTGTCTCTATGTCCCTTTGTATGCTTAAATCTTTCAAACTACGCAACGGATTTTGATGCGGTTTTTTTTTAATAGATAGAGTGATTCAAGAGGAAGGTTTTAGTATATAATTTATTAGGTTTAAGTCAAAGTGGGCGAAGCCGCGGGCGGTAAGCTAGTAATAAAAATAAAAGATTGATGAATTACTACATGAATTTTAGTATAGTAAGTAGTAACAAAAATGCATCTAAAACTGTGGGTCTCCGGTTTAATAAGTTATTAAATAATAGTTTATCCATTACCTGCAGATAATGTTCTTTTTGTAATAATAAACTTATATAAAAGCACATATAATAATATACATACCTAAGTATATAATAACAAAAAATATAATATTGTTAATAAATTCTCACAGAATGAACCATACAATATTTTCCTGCATAAAAGATGAACTCTATGAATGCGCTTCTATTTATAACATTTTTTGAAAATAAAATTATTCAAATAAAAAGACTATCTATAAATTATAGTGTCAGGCTTTAATTTATTTCATAGAGTCCTTGCATTTTATACGATAAAAGCGTGCATAGTCTAAGAAAGAACCAACCGAATCCTTTATATAAATATCCTTTATACTATTTATCAACTTCAAAGGCGATTATTGAGTTTCTTTTACTTTTAATACTTTAATTATAATATTATTTTTAAATAACTTATTTTAAACCTTAAAAATAAATAATTTTACGCCAA
>CAJQZM010027869.1:0-34235 GCA_907164665.1 Colias nastes | reverse complement strand
AAGGACTCCATGTCCGTGAGCACGTCCAGGTCGACCTCGCAGTCTGCGGGCAGGCGGAGGAGGTCCGTGATTGAGTACAGGTCCGTCAAGTCAGTCTGCTCGCGACGGGAATTGTCATCGTACAAGCAAGCTGATTCGGGAGAATCTGGCGAGCCAGCAGGGGATGCGGGCAGAGCTGGCGGTGCGGGCGTCTCTATGGGCATCATCGGGACGCTGGGAGGTGTGGGCCGCGATCGCCGTCTGGCCACGCCTCTGTTGTTGTTCGTATCGGCGCGTTGTTTGCGTTTCTGCTTGGTGACACCGGCGTTCCTCTGCGCCGGTTTCGCAGTCTTCTTGCGAGGCCTGTACTTATAGTCAGGGTACTCTCGCATATGGAGCTGCCTGAGTCGCTCCGCCTCGTCGATGAAGGGTTGCCTCTCTTCGTCGTTCAAAGTTTTCCAAACGCGGCCGAGGTTTTTGGATATTTCCGCGTTGTGCATGTCCGGTGTTTGCTCGCATATTTTTCTGCGCTCAATCTGCGACCAGACCATGAATGCGTTCATCGGCCTCTTGATGTGGTTTGGATTGTTCTTTTTCGTCTGCGAACAAAGAAAGAAACTATTAATAACGTAAAAGGTTCCCTAAATTAATGGTCGAAGTGGAATCTATTAAGTAGATTTATGGTTGAAACAGAAAATCGGTGTTATCAGTTAAAATGTAGAGAACGTGATTATTATTTCAGGCATGTCCGATCTGGCGAGCGCTGGCAAAGAGCTGGCTACCGAATTAGTATGCATGACGTGCTACCATTAAGTTTGCGTCCTTACTATTAATGATATTGTTATCATAGGAATTATTACTATTATTACAAACAAGTCTAAATGTAATAAATTGTAATGGACAGCTGGAAAATTTTATATAACACACCAATCGAATGTGTAATTGGATAATTCGATTTCACGAATGGTGCATGTTACGCGTGACCCAATTTTATTTCTATTTCAAATTATCTGGTGCGTAAATGTAATGTGAAGTGCTCTTATTCGCTTCCGCGTCTCAATCGAATGTTATAAAACATTGAATCGAATCGCCTAACGAGGATATTAAAGGACGCAGGAAGTCATTATCAAATCGTATAGGAAGCGTTGAGGACGCTCCGATATGACGATATGAGGGATTATTGTTGATCATTTTTCTCTTACGTCAAGAGCGCGTAATTTCAAAGCATATTTCGTGGCATGGAAAACTTTACGATATTATCTTCGCTGAGGAACAAAAACAACACCGCACTTTAAGAACATAAGCGAATATCTGTTTTATTATTCAAATCTTACTTTCGCTAAACTCGGCCTAGTCCCAGTGGAAACGACGAGGGGAAAAAATCTCACTCGACTTTATATTTTTTGCTCGTCTTATTTATATTCAGGACAAAAAAAGGGTTTGTCAGATGGCGACTAAATCAAGTTTGGTACGCCCACTGCGACTTTCAAGGTGAACTAAACTGTTTTTTGGAACCACTCTAACCTATAGGTATGTTCGGTTTTGTAGGATCACGATTTCTGTATTTGGTAAGGCGAACCGTCTACAGGTAACAATCCTGTTTCGTTAAACTTTAATTTAGAAGCAATTAATCACTCACTAAATAAAATGTTAAATCTGTTTGAAATCTGTGAATAAAAATATTTAATTTAACGTTCTATATTCGAGCTTAAAGAAACGCTTTCAAAGAAAATAACTAGGATAAAATAAAAACAATTTTCATTCAAAGCTGAAAGTCATAAAAGGGGATAGCAAAGGGACAGCAGTATAAAAAGAACATAAAAAACTCAGGGCTTATAAAGGTTACAAATGAAGTTATATTTTGTAAAGCGATAAGAAACTATTTGCGAGTAAATTGTCAATTTTCTACGACGGGAAAATTACTTGATTTCTAGCGGACATATAATTTGTGAGTTCTTTTAAATTTTTCAATGCTTCAAAGTTGTTTTCGTTTCTTTTATTTTTCTTTACATTACGGTAGGATTACGGGTTGACTTTGTAATTTAGCTCGCATTTAGCGTTATTATACGATTATGCTGTTATAATAGGTTTTTATTAGAGTTTAATATTACGTTTGCATACACTAAACACAATTATTCGTAATTTTGATACAGGACTGTAATCTTTTCTTCACATTTATATTTATCCTTATGTTGATGACATTATGCATGCTGCAAAAATATATCATTTTTTATTCTAGACGACTTGTTATAATTTTATCTAGCAATCAATCTGGAACTTTATGAATGCGCAGTGAATGTTAAATAACCAGATCTAGAAAGCAAACGACTGTGCATAAAACTCGAAATACTTCACAATTCTTGATAATTTGAGCGGCGATAAAAATGTTCATTGCTT
Source organism: Colias nastes (assembly GCA_907164665.1). Taxonomy (NCBI): domain Eukaryota; kingdom Metazoa; phylum Arthropoda; class Insecta; order Lepidoptera; family Pieridae; genus Colias; species Colias nastes. Next base: position 31,859 of record CAJQZM010027869.1, on the reverse strand, counting down.
AATCACCATGCCTTGAAGCATACTATAAACTATTTTTGACATTACGAGAAAAATATATGGGATTGGCATGAAATAGAGGTTAAGAGAAACGGTGCTAACCCAAGGCCTTCTAAAATGAACGTTGGGCTCAGGTACATTTACATAATTTTAAAATTATATATATTCTACAAGACCTTGTCACGGAGTAGGTTTTGCGTTGTAATTGGGAGGTCGTTGTGCTCATTATCTCTTATCAGAGGGAAATTAGACGGAGGCGAGGCTCCAAATACTTGAGGTTAGAGTCTGGTATTAATCTAGGCTTTCCCTTTCAATGTCATTCGATAGTTAACAATTATTATATTAATCGTATTGAGAATCTAAGTGTGTATTGGAGTTCTTTATTGATTTTCCATTTATTAATTGTGCTATTCTAGTATTCTTTATTTGTTAGCTACCTTTATATTCTTCTTCAAAAACAAATATGTCAACGTATTTAGGCGTTTATGGCATTTATAGCCAATTTCATAAGATTTTTAGACACAATAGCAGTATCGTGACAATCCCATATCCTTCAAGGAAGTGGGAACTAGTTCCTACCATGGGTTTCAAGTTTAACTCAAGGAAAACCTAATATTCAGTTACGGAACCTAATCAAACGCCGATGGCGGTACAACCTTCTATTTTAGGCAACACATGCGCGTACGCACAAGGCCATAACACTTCCTGAACTCTGTATTGAAGGCTTTTTAGCTGCTTTTGGTTGTGTATTATCGATACCGTAAGCTGCATTTAGGAGGGTTCAAAGGGAAAAGCTTTTTGACATGAACTGATAATTCAAATGTATTATTTATTTAATAAGTTTATGAATTATTTTGTCTCTTCTTATATTTTTCTTAATCAATATGTCTTATTTTGAAAATAATAATAGTTATAGTGATGGTGATAGTGATGCCTTTTAAAATAAATATGAAATTAATCGTGAAAATCTCTCTGTTACCATTTTATCATTTTTGACTGTGTTAATAATTAAGTTTTTTGTTTCGATTTGATAAGAATGATCTTTTTTATTATCTCCTTATCGAAACATCGAATGCAAATCACGACAGATTTAAAAATTCAAAGTATATCCCATGACATTTAATTCAATTACCGAGTATTTCAAAACACAACACAATAGTATAGATTACGGTTCAATATTAACCTTTTGCTTATGAAAAGGCAATATAAAGCTTACGACGTAGGATTCAAGGTTCATTATAATATATGAGCACACGGTCGATTGCGAAATGAGTGTGAATACTCAATCTTCAGTAAATTAAGATTTAATTCACTTGTGTGCCAATTTATTCGAGCCACTGAGTTACTAGGTACTAACTGATCGTGTCGCAACCATATGATGTTGAGAGAATTATAGAAATTTGAATCATGCATCTATACTATAATATTATAAAGCTGAAGAGTTTGTTTGAACGCGCTAATCTCAGGAACTACTGGTCCGATTTGAAAAATTCTTTCGGTGTTAGATAGCCCATTTATCGAAGAAGGCTAGGCTATACATCATCATGCTAAGATCAACATACATAGATTAGTGCTTTGAGTAGCGATTGTTTATGATATGAAGATATAAGAAAGAAGGTTTGTTTTATCTACTAAATAGATTCAGCAGTAGCTATTACAATATGCAAATATTCTCTGGGTAAAAACCTAGCTATAAATTAAGCAATTTGCAATACTAGATATATGTAGGTACAACTATGAATAAAAATCAATATATAGACATATTAAATTATAGAAGAAGATTATCATTTTGTTGAATGATCTAAGACGTACGTTTGTACTTTAACAGCAGGTATTTTTGTTCTTTTAAGACTTGTACTTCGATTCTACAAATATGAGCACCAAAACCCATCAAAGGAGTTGTTTGTATTGCCACACCCGTAAATAATTGCTGACTGGCGACTCCATCGGTTTCCGTGTTTCGAGCACGTATATTTTTCAATTCCGGCCGTTTCGCGACTCCGAGGCCGCGATAAGGTTTTTTAAAGATGATTTATAATAACTTCCTAAAAGGAAACGCTTCGATATGTGTGTTTTGAGCTGTGTTCCAGACGTGCTAAAAATTGGCTCAGTTTTTATATTACTGAATATAATATAGTAGGTAAAAGTATTTAATTAACGATTACAAGCCTACATAATATAGTACATTTTGCTTTAGATTTTCCTTTATTAAGTTAAGGAATATTAATACTAAAAAAGGTCAAGTGGGAGTTGCATACATTCTACAAAATTAGCATAAAATATAGCCTAGATTTGCCTAGATCACAGCCGATGTGAAAATCCTTGAAAGTCCTTCCCAAGACACTTACTATCTACTGGCTGTTGCTTTAATATTATTATGTATATTGCGTTAAATATTAACTTGTTCTTATAGTTTTTAACGGATTTAAATCCCCGTCAAAAATATATTGAGGTTTATTTACCCGTTAAAAATGTATTGAGTTTATATTAAGAGGAATTTACCAATTATAATCTGAAAAATGGAATGTTAACAAAAATATGTCTTTTTTTTAAAGTATCCATAGTGCAAAAACAAATTAATAAAATTCTTTAATTCGTAATCGAACCTGCGATATTTTATTACCACTCATAACCACTAAGCCATTTCGCTATTTTATCGAATTCGACCTTTAATTAAACTCATCAAAATTATTTGCTCGATACTAAAAATTCCAAATTTAACAGCTCTTAATTAATAAAATTAATTATTTTAACGTCTGGCTTCATTAATTATTCTTTAATAAACATACGGAAGCTGTTCATATAATTTATATATAGATAATTACATAAAAGAACATAAAAATGTCTAATGTTATTATTTATTAATTTATAATTGGGCTTGTCACTGATTTGTTAAACATGACATATGTAAATAAGCATGATATAAATAAATTTAATCGTTTTACTATATCATAACGATATTTTTAGCGCCTATTTATATTCTTCATTGATTTCTTTCACCATCAAAATCATTATAACAGTAAATAATTATATTTCTCATCACAAATATTCATAAAACTAATAAATAATAATTAATCACATTTACGACGCAGATAAAATACAAAAACACCGGTCTAGTAATTTATGCGATGTTAAAACAACAATCTACGAATTAGCTTGAAAATACTTCCATTACGTCTTCGAAGATTTTACGTCAGTACATTCAGGAATTAAAGATTTTAGATTAGATTAGCTTGTCTACTAGTGACAAAACTGCAAACAGTTGCAAACAACACAATAGTACATAAGTAACATCACTACATAGTATAAAACAAAGTCGCTTTCTCTGTCCCTATGTATGCTTAAATCTTTAAAACTACGTAACGGATTTTGATGCGGTTTTTTTAATAGATAGAGTGGTTCTCGAGGAAGGTTTTAGTATATAATTTATTAGATTTTAGACAAAGCGGGCGAAGCCGCGGGCGGAAAGCTAGTAATTAATAAATCGTACTATACAATATTTGAAATCCAATACAAAAAGTTATCCTCACTTCCAGAAATAATATAATAAACCAGCCGTCGCCACGGGCGATAAACAGTCAATAATATTAATGTGAATTCTATAATTTCACACAAACAATCCGACTGAAATCCGAGTCAATATTGCAAGATGGCGACTAAATTTCATTCTTTATTTTCAACGGACCGATCAAATTGCTTCAGTAATAAGGTTGAACTTTAATAAAATCTCCGGTCAAGCGGAAACTGGATATTTTTCGAGGGTTCCGTACTCCATATCGAAAACCTTCTCCGTTGCTATGGGAAACAGAACATTGCCCTATATATATACTTAACTAATAACACACTAAGGGCGGCTTGCGCATTGTCGTTAAATACAGTTTAAGAGCGACGTAAACGCATTTAGTCTGCTAATTATAATTAGCGTCTTGCACAACAAAAATTTAGGCACTAATCACGTTTAACGAACTGTCAAAGTTAAATACCCAAAGATGGCTATTTAGCGTCGCTAAATACGTTTAGTAGTCAATCGCGCGTCATCATTTTGAGGTTATAGAAGTTTACTATTATTTTATAAAAGATTTAAGAGTTCGGTAGGAAGTTTGTAAGATGGATTTGTGGGAATTGTATTCTGACGACGATGAGGAGATTATAGAATATATCAACAGACCGAGGGAATTGTTTGAGAGAGCAGACTTATTTGGAATGTATTCGGACGACAAATTCTTCAGAAGGTTTCGTCTAACGAAAGAAACCACTACAATTTTGTTACAGCAAATAGCCCCACATTTAAAAACCAGCAACAAGTAAGGAAATGTACTTATTATTAATGAATTTTCAATAAATAGATAGGTAGCTAATTAGTTATTTTTGTTTGTTTTGCAGGATCAAATCAATCACTCCTATGAACCAACTTTTATGTACGCTGAGATTTTATGCGACAGGAAGTCAGCTAATAACTTGTGGTGACATGATTGGTGTACATGAAAGCACAGCTTGTAGAATAGTGCATCGTGTTACTCATGCCATTGCATTATTGTATAAGATGTATATAAAATTTCCAAGCACAACAGAAGAGCAAAATAAAACAGTGTATGATTTTTATAGAATTGCAAAGTTCCCTAGAGTAATTGGTGCATTAGATTGCACTCATGTGAGAATATTATCTCCCGGGGGTGATAACGCTGAAATATATAGAAATAGGAAAGGATATTTTTCAATAAACACCCAATGTGTAGCTGCTGCAAACCTTATGTTTTTAGACGTTGTGGCAAGGTGGCATGGATCAGCACATGATTCCAACATTTGGGATAACTGTGCATTAAAACGCAATTTTTTGCAGGGCAAATATAATGATAAATTGTTGCTAGGTGACAGTGGCTATGCCCAAACTAGCTTTATGATGACACCTCTGTCAGAAAATAATGTGAATACACGAGGAGAGACACTTTACCAAGAGTCACAAATAAAGACGAGGAATGTGGTTGAACGGGCATTTGGTATATGGAAGAGGAGATTCCCTATATTATCCAGGGGCATAAGTATTCACCTTCATAGAGTACCTGGCATAATCATAGCAACAGCTGTACTTCATAATTTAGCTATATTACGAAAGGAAAACATACCCCCTGAAGACAAAGAGTTTCCTGTTATTATGGAAGTTAGGGATGATGATGTTGCACCAGAACGGTATGGAAGAGGAAGTGCTAATTTGCAACGAAGACTATTAATAGAGGGATATTTTGCATCATTGTAAAAAAAATAAAAACAAAAATATTATAGCTCTGATTGTTTCTTTTTTATTTCTAAATCCTTAAGTAAAAGTTCTTTTTTATACATTTGTTCATCAAATTCCTTTTTTTTCATTAAATTATCTAACTCTATTTCATATATTTTTTGTTTATGTTCTATTTCCATTTCCAATGACAGTTTTTGTAGTCTAACCAGCTCCAACTTCTCTTCTGACAATATTTTGAAGCTCTCATTTGCTGTCTTACTTTTCTTAGTTGCTAGTTCTTCAGTACTATTATTTTCTGGAATAAAGAAAAGTAGTTTAATATAATATTACTATAAGCAAATTGTGAATTCGCAAAAACATATGAAACTGAATGACTTGAAATAATAATTTAGGTACCTTTGTTAAAGAGAGCAGCTGCCTTCCTTTTTCTTAAAATGTCTATCCTGCTTAAATTTTCTCTGACTTGAGATTGTGATAATGGTGTGGTATTAATGCCACTCGTAGAAGGTCCATGGTCATTGTCAGATAAATCTAAAACAAAACATATAATTAAAAAACTGCTATAAATATATATAATTATAAATTATGGTGATAATTAATTACCCTTGTTTGTCAGCACAGTTCCTTTCTTTTGTATTATCTCCATCTTACTAAATTTATCTCCAGCTCGAGATTGCAATGGTGTGCTTGGAGTAGAACCACCATCATTTTCAGTAATAACTAAAAATAAATATATGAATAATATAGGTATTTAATAAATGTACATTTTGTTACATGATTAGTTTTAAAAGCATCAAAAAGTATTTTTGTGTACTATTTAGTTACCTACCAGTATTACAATCAACCACAAATGTAGTTATGTTTTCAAGACTTTTTAAATAATCTTCTTCAATGGGTGCAATTCGTTGTTCTTCAGGAAGACTCTCTTGAAATTGCTTCATGAGCGTGGCATCTCCATCGTACATACTATAAAGTCCATCCATTTGTGGCTCTATTAACTTTCTCACTACATTAAGTGGGTTGTCATCATCTGAAGGAGGAGGGCCTCCACCTAAAAATAATAAGTTTAACTTGTTTACAATTGTCTCTTTTGGACGAGAATGTGAATCTCACTTTCCGAAAGAATTAATGTCATGAACTTATGATTTTCATCAGTATTGATAGGCAGCTTACAAAACACCCATAAATGAAAAAACACAACACTACTATGATATTTTATATGTACCTGTTCCCATCACAACCTTCTTATACTTGGCTTCTTCTTTTTTCACTTTTACTTACTTACTACGGTTAATAAAAGACACACATATACAAGGGTATGGTAATCTGTGTCCAGAAAAATAAATTCATCATGTTACTAACCTTTCAACAACATTTTTGATTCTGAATGCTTTTTTTTCAATTTGCTTTTAATGTTTCTATAACAACTTAAAAGGTTTTCGGCACTTCTTGAAACACCTTTTGTGTTGGCATTAAAAACATGAGCGATTTTGACCCAGGCATTTTGCTTTTCAACCTGTTTGATTTGGTCGGTCTTTTTGCACTCAATAATATGGGTGTATGGTTTCATCGCTGCAATCAGCAATATCTGTTCTTCTTTTGTAAAATTAGGCCCCCGGGCCCTAGAAGAAACACTTTTGTTTGCCATGGTAATTATCACTGAACTCAAAACTAAAACAATAATATCAATAAAAAATACCACGAGAAATAGCACGAGAACACTTCACAAATCACAACAAACTTTGTGTGACTTGACACTTGACAGCTCGGTTGACTTCACGTGACAGTTGAAAGCTCGTCGGTCCATTTCACGAATTTTTTTTTTAAGAAATGCAACCATTTTGCTCTAAGTCAAGTGTACAACGCACGAAAACGTAAAAAGGAACGCAAGAAACTGCTTTACCGACTCCCTAACTACGATTAGTTAAATTACCATCCAAACGGACATGGGCAAGACCTTTTTAATTGTATTTAGGCTAAACATATTTAGCAAGATAAACGCATTTAACTAAATTCTGTTTAGACCAAATGTTGCGCAAGCCGCCCTAAGATAATAAACTGGTCAGGGAGATGTTTAGAAAATGGAATTGATAATAGACAACAATATTCTGTTAGAAAAAACCTTTAAGTTGTTTTAACTAAGTCAAGTACACATTTGCACACCTAGATAATTCCTAGCTCACTACTTGTTCAAATAATTGTACAAAGCTACACGTTACCATGTTAATCCCCTAAAAATTGACATCCACTCGAAATGAAGTCCTCTTTTTGATAATTTCAATAGCCATTGTCAATAAGTCTTGGAAAGGTCCCGAAAAGTTTCATTTGGACTATTGTCATTACCCACGAACAATGGTGCTCATCTGTACCCATACAATGGGTCTAATCGGGTCTTTGTGAAGGAATGGGGATTGTCAACATCTCCATTAATATTTTACTCATTCAAAAGAGGTATTACGCGTTTAACACTAAATTTAAATTGTCTTTGAGATAACGCTGGGTACGGTAGCTTTTGTTTTGGGTGTTTGTACAAATCATACTCTTCTATATCATAGAATATTGCCTTGATATACATATAGAGTAGATTTCCGCCTGTGGCTTCACCCGCGTTTTTAAAAATCCCGCATATTTCCCGTTCCTGTGGGATTTCCGAGACAAAAAGTATGTCTATGTCTAATTCTGTGTCTTACGCTACCTACATACCAAATTTTATTGTAATCGGTTCAGTCGTATTTGCGTGAAGGAGTAAAAAACATTCATCCTCACAAACTTTCGCATTTATTATGTTAGTATGATATAGGGCAGAAGTGACCTTTTTAAAGGAAGACCAAGTTACGCTAACAATAAGGTTTATCGTACGTCTTTGACCATGTCAGTTCAAACTTCGGGCTTTCCAAACTTATAAATCCTAGCCAAATACATTGGAAGACTGTTACATACATTTATTATTCACTAGCTTTCCGCCCGCGGCTTCGCCCCCTTTGTCTAAAACCTAATAAATTATATACTTAAACCTTCCTCGAGAACCACTCTATCTATTAAAAGAACCGCATCAAAATCCGTTGAGTAGTTTTAAATATTTAAGCATACATAGGGATATAGAGACAGAGAAAACTACTTTGTTTTATACTATGTAGTGATTGTCAAAGATTATTAATACCTATTGCAAAAGTTACAGGATAATATACCAGGACAAACAGTTACAGTTTCTTAAAACTAACGTAATCTCTTTATAAATAAGTCAATAAATAATACAATGATATTACAAAACAGACACACAGATGATAAATAAAATCTCATATAATTATAGATTGGAAACGCATTTCAATTCATATTTAATGACTTCCTCCTTTGCACGGGCGTGGTAGGTTTAGGTCACGATTTATATTTCACAAGCCTATATAATTATAATCCTTATGTTTGTTTAATAAATTAAAGAGACTTATTAGGTTTAAGTTTTATAAAAAACTAGCTGTTGCCCGCAGCTTCGCCCGCGTGGAAAAGATATATTTTCATGGTACTTTCATCTCCTATTTTTCCCCTCGGGTGTAGAATTGTTCAAAATCCTTTTATAGCGGATGCCTACGTCCCAACATCTACCTGCATGCCAAATTTCAGCCCGATCCGTTCAGTGGTTTGGGCTGTGCGTTGATAGATCCCTATGTCAGTCAGTCAGTCACCTTTGAGTTATAGGTACATATATTTTTATTATTTTATCTAATAATTCAGGTATAATTAAGAATAAAAACTGTACGTCCGTTTGTAATTTTTAAGCAAAAAACCTGGATGAATTTTTATTAACTTTAGCGCAAATAAAATATTTATACGAAATACCTACTTATATGTTTTATGATGCAGTAGTTTTTGAAATTACCTTGAATATAACACTACATAAATTCATAACTTTAACACTAGAAATCATAATAATTAAAACCTAAGTATAAATAACTAAGGATTACAATAAAAACATAAAAAAGTACCAATTACATGCTAGATTAATAATTTTAGGTTTTTCTTATCACTACATAGTATAAAACAAAGTCGCTTTCTCTGCCCCTATGTCCCTATGTCCCTTTGTATGCTTAAATCTTTAAAACCACACAACGGATTTTGATGCGGTTTTTTTAATAGATAGAGTGATTCAAGAGGAAGGTTTTAGTATATAATTTATTAGGTTTTAGACAAAGCGGGCGAAGCCGCGGGCGGTAAGCTAGTATGTTTATAATCGGCAAATAGACTTGTTATCTAGATTCTAGACCATAAGATGCCTAATTAGTTTTTAAGTGTTAAAATCATAATTAGTAGCTATAAACACCCTTTTTACGCTCTGTTGATTAACAACGTTAATGTTGTAATTATATCATACTAGGCGTTTATTGTTCATAGAGCGAGTAAGGTTAAGCGGAGCTACGCGCGGCCGACTTTCGGATGGGATCAGGGGCATTTTGTTTACCTTTTTTGAATCTAAGGTCTTGATGTATATTTGGATTTCTAATATTGACCACGCCTTATTCTAACGATTTAAGGCTGCATATACATAATTTTATGCTTGTTTATGGTCTGTAAAAAATATATCTGTAAATACTGACTGAGCTGTCAAATTATTTGATACTAGCTGTACCCCGAAGTGCTTCTCTCCTGTTGGTCTTAGTATGATGATACATTATAAATGGGCCATCTTAAACTGAAAGAATTTTTAAATCGAACCAGTAGTTCCTGAGATTAGCGCGTTCAAACAAACTCTTCAGCTCTGTAATAGTAAGTACTATGAAAGAAACTATTACCTTGTAATTTAACTCCTTATAATCAAATCTTTTTTACACATACCTAAGAAGGTAAATAAATAAATTATTTACAAGCTTGAGAATCGAACCCAAGCCCCTCTTATAAAACATTAACCACTATACGGTACATAACTATACCTAACTAATGAGATTATCAAACGTAACCACAAACAAAATTGTACACACAAATCATTTCTATTACACCTCAAACCACACGCGAAAATCATTCTTATTACATGCGAAATAGAGTATATTATTGCGTACATAATTTTGATTGATTGTACGAATTTGTGTGATAATGGTACAATATATAGACGTATCAATTAAAACAGATTTTCAATTAATTTCGTAATATAATAGTTAGGATTTTAGTTGTTTTAGCAGTAATGTATCATAAAACCTATCATCAAATATTTTTGCTAAAACATTGTCAATAGTAAACTAAAACCACATTATTTATTATATTGTAGAAAAATTACAGCCTTCTCCATTCTGAACAATAAAAGTTACATATTAAAAATAATAGGGATGTTATATAATATGCCCCGCGGTTTTACCCGCGATCCCAACCACAAACATTTTCTACTATTTTCAATCCAAATTTCAGCCAATTACTAATAACATCATTTTAATATGAATTTTAGTACCTACCAATTAGTATTAATTTAAAACATAATAAATTCAGATCACATAGCCAGTCTATATACAGGGTGTCATCTATAAGCCTTAGGCTCCGAATTCAATGGCTCTTGGTAACAGCTCAAGCCGTATCATGTTTTATTCATACTGTATATTTGATAGGTATGTTTTGTATCATAATATAGTTTAAATAATATTGTTTTTATGTAGATAATAGATATTAATATTATTAGTTGCTGTGTGTTTTGTCACAAATTTTATTATCTACTAATATCCTTACTAATATAAAAAGACGTGTGGCACTTGGGGACTGCCGCGGTAAAGCTATTGCATAGCGTGCCTTCAAGCCACACCTCCGCGCCCGTCGGAGTGGGGAGCGTGAGGTTTTTCGTTACGGAATTTCTGGATTCGGTCCCCGCGCTCAAGGCCCGCGATAGAAGCTATGCAATAGCTTAAAAAACGAGCTTGCCGAGCACACGTGTCAGAAGTTAAACGTCTTTGTTAAACTTCTTTCTTTCTTCTGACGTAACGATATTGCCATGACGCGAACTTGAAATTTTACTCTCAACGCGCCTAAAGAAGTTTCACTTCAATAAATCCTACTAATATTGTAGCGTGAAAGTAACTCTGTCTGTCATTTTTCATGTCTAAACTTCTAAACCGATTTGGACGAAACTTGGTACAAAGATAGTTTCAGACATGAGAAAGGACAGCAACAATAACAAATTGATAAGCAGTTTGCACGAAAAAAAAAACAATAAAAAAATATTAAAAATAAAAAGGTTCTATCAAGGGTCACAGTTACTTGTACTTGTCTATTCTACATGTTAAGAATTTAAAACGTTTTCTTATGTATATATGTACCTATGTATGTATGTTTTTATGCAAATGCTCTATATTGTTTGTTGATGTCGCTAACTCGTGGTTTGAATAAATAGTGACACGTGTTTTTAATATCGGGAAAGGCTAAATTAATTTATTATTACTAGGCTGAGTAATGCTTACTATGATATTAATCTATACTTAATATTATAAAGCTGAAGAGTTTGTTTGTTTGAGCTCGCTAATCTCAGGAACTACTGGTCCGATTTGAAAAATTCTTTCGGTGTTAGATAGCCCATTTATCGAGGAAGGCTATAATATCCTCACGCTAAGACCAAGAGGAGCGGAGTCACGCGGGTGAAACCGCGGAACACAACTAGTACTTTAATACAATTACTAGATTTTTTATTAATTGTATATTGTGTAATATTAAAAATAAATGGCTTAATTAGAGAACACCATTATGTAAAAACTAAAATTGGATTATAAAAGTATGTACCAATTTCATTTACCCTAACGAAAAACTCATCAAAACCCGTTCATCAGTTCAAGTGTGGAAATTTTACAGACAAACATTTTCGCATTCATAAAGTATAACTTTAAAATTACGTAACTCAAAGTTAATTATATATAAAGAGATCAGTAAGTCAAATATCTTTGTTACAAGGCCATCGCCTAGAGCACTTTTTTAATAATAGCATATATTTTATAACTATCATTTTTATAATTTGGGTCGGTATCTTAAGATTGTGTACGGATAGCATAAAAAATATAATAAATTTTATATTTCTAATTAAGAAATATGTCATAAAAGTATTTCTTAAGGTTTTTAATAACATCAGAAAGATATGATTTCATATCCCTACGTATGAAAAATGTATTTAAAAAAATTTTATACTAAATTTTGAGTTCCATTTATTTTATTCATATACAGTAACATATTTATGTTATTTCATAAGGAAATAATGTTTAGGGTTAATACCAAGAACTATAAACTGATATTCATGGGTTATTCAATTTAGTCTGTTTCAAGACATGTAACATATTATGTATCACATAACAAAAATTGATCAATATATCTATTCGTCTCAATCTATACTAATATTATAAAGAGGAAAGGTTTGTAATTATGTATGTATGCATGTTTGGTTTTCACGCATAAACTACTGAACCGATTTCAAAAATTCTTTCACCATTAGAAAGCTGCATCTTCACTGAGCAACATAGGCTAGGTTTTATCCAGGAAATCCCACGGGAACGGGAACTATGCGGGTTTTTCTTTGAAAACGCGGGCGAAGCCGCAGGCGGAAAGCTAGTTTAAAAATAAATTCGTTTTTTTGCTGACGGTACCTATTTCGAATCACGTTCTAGTCGGTAATGATACTTGGTTTTTTGTTAAAAACCACAAATAATAGCTCGTTTTGTAGTTTGTGGAGGTGAAATGAAGGTCGAAAGTACATTTTTTGTTTTAAATTGATATACATATTACAACTGTAACGGTCATGTTTGTTATTAGCAATTGTTGTTATAAATTCGAAGTTTTTTTTGTGTTCTTTTTTTGGTAAAGAAAAATCCCACAAAACATTTGTTATAAACAAAATCACTGAGATTTTGTTCTTTTAATCAAGAGCCATGAAAATGTGTGCTTGAGATATTAAAAAAAAAGTTAAAATTCTAAGAAGCCGCCTAGATTATTTCTTAATAAGTTCTACAGTTTAAATCATGATATTAATAAAATGTAACCTATAAATTGGTTGCATTAGCTTGTAATATGTTACTAAAAAGGTTTTGCCTCGCTTATCTACATTTTCCACTATAACATTAAACCAGGAAAGTAAAACTATAATTATAATTCAGATAGATAAGTAAATTAGTGCTTAGGTCTGGTTTGCACTAGGTCATGCAACTCGTTTGAAGGGGAGAGTGTGCAACAGCTTTTGATTGTAACATGCGGTGAAATCGCTATGGGTAATGTACAATCAATTGGAAACATTTATGAAAAAGTTTATTTAGAACAAAGATTTTTTTATTGTAAAATCAAGATAGTTCTATCTATGTATCATTTACTAGCTGTGCTTCGCGGTTTTACCCGCATTGCTCCGCTCCTGTTCGTCTTAGCGTGATTATATATAGCCTTCTCGATATAGATTATTTATAGCCTTCCTCGATAAATGGACCTAACTGTGAAATAATTTTTCAAATCGGACACGCAGTACCTGAGATTAGCGCGTATAAGCAAACAAACATTTCAGCCTTAAAACATTAGTAATCTAAAGATACTTAAAAAAACAATCAACTCAAAACAACTGTTTAATGTTTATTCGTTTAAAACATATTAAGATTTAAGTTGAAACTTGTTACAAATTGGATACAGAAAGAAAGCAAGTTAACAGTGCTGCGATGGAAAATTTTAAACAAACAGACAAACTTTATCAACTCCAATATGTGCCATTGGAAACTCGTTAACTTAAAAGTAAAATGTTAGTCTTTTAAATTATTATTATATTGAATTTACTACTGTTTTATTTGTAGGTAAGTAGAGTTTTTCTTGACGTTATTTTTATACCTATAAAAGTGACGAAAAGAAAAAAAATACGTGTGGCACTCGAGGACTGCCGCGGTAAAGCTATTGCATAGCATCGCATTGCTGTGCCGGTTGGAGTGGGGGGTGTTAGGTTTTTTCGTTACGGAATTTTTACATTTGGTCGCCGCGCTCAAAGTCTGAGATAAAAGCTATGCAATAGCTTAAAAAAAACTCAAACTAAAGACGGTATTGTACGATAAGATTTACGTCAAGCTACTTATATCGATTAAATTAATAAATGAAAAATACGATACCATATTTATATCAGAATGAAAATAATAAAAAAATATGTAAAAAAGTGAAGTCCCATGTCCCCTAGTGGGGTAAGGGGCAGATGCTTTATAAAGCACATCGATTTTCTTTAGAGACAAGTAGGTGATCAGCCTTCTATGTCCTACCAGACCGAGACATTTTTTTTTCTTCGTCTCCACCGGGAATCGAACCCAGGACCGCTCGGTGCTACGCTCACACGTCAATCACTGTACCAAGAAGGCGGTCAAAAATATGTAGATAGGTACATATTTAATAATATAACACATGACTCATAATTTAAAATATACATATATATTAAATACATTTTACGTTCAATTAAAATTGAATCTTGGACTTTTTAACCATTGCCAGCGCTTACCAAATACGTACTGCCTTGTTTCACTCGTAACTTTCTTACCACAAAAGTTCTACCGAAAACTGTCTACTGTTTTGATTAATTGAACATACTTAACCAAAAGTAGTATTTTGTAGCGGTAGTTTACCTGAAAATAAATAAAAGAATTATTAGTTAGTTTATTTTACATTCATATTGAAGTAAATACTATTTTTATTATGATTATGACAATAAATTAAATGACATTAATATCCATAACTAGTTATGCCCTGCGGTTTTACACGCATTGCTCCACTCCTATTGGTCTTTGCTTGATGATTTTATATAGCCGATAGATGGAATTATTCCAGTAAGACCCGTAGTTCCTGAGATTCATTGAACCAAACAAACAAACTTCAGGTTCATAAAATTAGTATGTATAAAAAAGACGTGTGGCACTCGGGGACTGCCGCGGTAAAGCTATTGCATGCTATGCCTTCAAGCCACACCTCCGCGCCCGTCGGAGTGGGGAGCGTGAGGTTTTTCGTTACGCAATTTCTGGATTCGGTCCCCGCGCTCAAGGCCCGCGATAGAAGCTATGCAATAATTTAACAATTTAAAAATTTAACTCAATTACATTAAACTAATTTATTATGAATAGAAAATCACACACGTTTCACCAAATAAACACCATACATGTCGGATGCAAAATATCATTAGGTACAGTAGAATATATGAATTTAGAAGATAAATCGACTTGTGGACCAGTTCGTGATTTCCTGTATTGTAATGTATGCGAGCGAGTAACGAAGGTTGTCATAGAGTATGTGAAACAGATGTGTTTTATATATAGTAGATTATTTCTTACCATTATTATATTTTTAAGATTTTTTGCAATATATTTTTAAGCTATTGCATAGCTTCTATCGCGGGCCTTGTGCGCGGGGACCGAATCCAGAAATTCCGTAACGAAAAACCTCACGCTCCCCACTCCCACGGGCACGGAGGTGTGGCTTGAAGGCATGCTATGCAATAGCTTCACCGCGGCATTCCCCGAGGGCCACACATCTTTTTTTTAGTCTGTGTTATTCAGGAATAGTATGATTTGGTATATATCTAGCTAAGATGAGAGTATTGCTTTGAAAATGTAAAATAATTGTGAGGTCAGTAACAATCTATTTTAAAGGTGAAGAATTTTGAAAATTGTTTATCAAGTACCTTTTTGAATATTGTCCTATTTTGTATATTTTTTTGAGCTTTTTATCAAAAAAAAGGTAACATTTGATTATATACACAATGTTTAATTGTTATTCAACTAATTCTCTTTTCCAACCTTGAAACACTAGCTACTCTGTGACCATAGACTAACATACAGACATGCAAACACATCTGTTTTATATTTACTAACAAATCACGTTCACTTGATAAGCAGTTTTTATTCACAACACAATGCTTATTGAATCCAGTGTATGTATGACCTTAGTGTCGCGAAAGTTCAAGGTTTGCTGTTACGGTTTTGATAGGATTTTTACGGAAAAGAGATCATATACGGAAATGAATTGTAATAATTATATTCTGTATACGTTTTATTGTGGTAATTTTTATTGATAAAAGTTATTAATTTAATATAAAAAAGATTTATAATGTCTCTTTCTACTAAATTATTAGACGATTTGGGAATAGAGCCCCAATTTTAAAAACAAATAACAAGTAATTCCTTACTTCAAAACTAAAAGAAAACACACTATATTTCAAAGTTTCAAACATGCTAAAAGCACTTCACATAAAAATCTACTTCCAAACAAAACATTTCAAAAATGAACAATCCAGATTTGAATCTCAAAGCCATTCCCCGATGTATATATTTATTTTCAATTTTATGTACATATAAAAAGGTAATGCAGTCCGTCTGTCTTTTATGAGTGCGTCCACCGTCTCATACCGAGACATAGAGATTTTATTCGTGTCATAAAAGCTTAGTATATTTATTTTATTAAATTTGTTGGTATTTTGTTGTAAGTAAATTATTATGTATGGATTAGAAATTTAAATCAATAATGTTATACATATGTCAAATATCACTACATAGTATAAAACAAAGTCGCTTTCTCTGTCCCTATGTCCCTTTGTATTCTTAAATATTTAAAACTACGCAACGGATTTTGATGCGGTTTTTTTTTAATAGAACGAGTGATTCAAGAGGAAGGTTTCAGTATATAATTTATTATGTTTTAGACAAAGCGGGCAAAGCCGCGGGCGGAAAGCTAGTATACTATAAACATCAGATCAAATATCATAGAAAACTTTAAAAAGTTTAGGGCTTAAGAAAGACAAAATTATGAACCTTTATAAACCTAAATTAATTATAATTGTGACGTTTTTTATACAATATTTCTTTCAAATTACTTCGAACTTCAGTAAACATAATAATATAGTTACAATTTTTGCTAGTAAACTTTTACTTTTACTTTTACTTACTTAACTTAATAGTTTTTTACGTTACTTACTTAATAGTACCTAGCTAACGCTAGTTTAATAGCAAACAGTCAGATTTTCAACATTTCAGTGGTATCTACATCAAATATCTGCAATCTTAGCAAGCATGTATTTTCAATAAAAATGACAATATTTTAATCCCTTTATATAAATAACTATCTTTTCAATTTTCTCTGTAAAATCTCTCTAAAATCCCAAACTAAACCATTTCTATGTAACTGCAGAAGACAATCTACATTATCATTATGCTGAGACATTAAGATTCGTAACTTTAAGGTGATGAATTAATTTTTCTAACATTTACGGCCCTTTTTAAACCTTCGTAATTTTTATATTATTAAAGTTGTCGTGATGAAAATTCTTGACAAGAAAGTTCAATAGTAACACAATACGTCTACCGTTTTAGAAACATGATTCCATGATATTTTCTCGATAGAAAAAAAATACAAAGTTCTCATTGTTATTTTTTTTAAATCTCTGGCATCTTCAAAATAACAAACGTAAAGTTACGACTTTTTGGATATTAACTATAAAATATACAACCTATACGTCTACCGAGTTAGAATTTTGAAATATGCGATGGTTTTGAAATAAACAAGAAATACTTGAAATTAGCGCGCGACCAGCCAATATAGCGAGAGCCGCCCTGTACCTTCCTACCCCGATCGCTGCACGAGTCATTCCCGCTACGGCCGTCACACGGGGAACTTGTGTCGCTCGCGCAAACGTAAAAAAGGGTGACAACACGATAAGACAAAATGAGACAAATGGGGACAATAAAGAAAATAAGAAGAAGAAACATAAAGGTTGGAGGAAAAAGAATGCTTACAATTGGAACAAATTAATGAAGTAAGTTGGTTTTATTTTAAATTTGATGATAATTGTATTATATGTAGACGATGTTTGATATGTACCCCTGTTTTAAGTACATAACGAATGTGTAAGATTTTTTCATTTATAGCATAGATAATCTTTTCAGAAATCCGGAATCCAGAAGGAAAATAAACCCACTGATTGTTCACAATGTGAACCCACTCCTTCGTAAGTACCTTTATTCAGTCAAAAATGTATGTTATCAACGCTCTACTGGTTTTATCGCATGATTCCATTTTTAGCAAAAAGCAACAAAGTGCAAAGAAATAAAAAATCATGGTGAACTTAGTGGAAGTATGGCGGACGTAATATGGAACAGGAGCTCATTGGAGTAGTATTATATTTAAAAAAAATACGAAAAAATTTCAAGAATTACATTTCTTAGTAGGTGGTAGATAAGTATGTTGTATAAAGAATTTGATGTTGATATTTATTTCATTTATACTTACTACACCTGTGCGGGAAATTGCTTAGTACTAAAACAGGTTTATATTCATATTTACATAGTAATGTGAGTTTTCATTTCGAAAAATTTTGTGTAAGTATATTAAATTGAGTTCCTGGGTGATCTGGAAACACAATTGGGCCCGGAAGATGGCGCTGCAGTCACTCCTCCTAATCACATGAACCGATTTGGATGAATATTTGTGTGCACATTTCATTGTTGTGGGATGATTGGTTGATTCGTTTTCACATTAGCTAATATTATGTATTTTTATTGTTAGAAAGTAAACTTAATTTAATGTTTATAATACATTATTATTGGTATAAATAAGCCAGTGTTCGTCTCACATTGCTGTACCTGCCTACCTACCCTACCAGGGCCTAACTTTGTTCTGGCTATTTTATTTTGATTATTTGTAATGAATAATTACAATTATAATAGAGTGCAAAAAATAAATACATGCGTCAATATATTTTGTGTTTTTTTTTAAACAATTTTTTTATTTAAAAAAATATCATTCCGACCGCGGCTTTGCCCGCGTGGAATTTGGTTATATCGTGAATCCTGTTTTATCCCACAGAAGTGTTCAGTTCGGATAAAAAGTATCCTATGTGTAAATCCAGGCAATTAGCTATATTTTATCAAAATTGGTAATGTAGTCTTGACGTGATTAAGTAACAACTAATAAAAAAATATACAAATTAACATCCAAAGTTTCGCATCAGTTTTACTGTATTAGTGATATCTTCCACTCTTGACTTTGACTGAGAAGAATTAGGGTTTATAACTTCTTTCAGAAATAGTACCTTTCATTTCTGGGCATGATGTAATATCTACGTCAGCATCAAATTCTATCTAAATCAATTCAGTAGTCCGCGTTATTGAGTACCATTTCATTTTTTCAGATTAACAATATTTTTTGTTATTTTAAAGATTATTTATAACCTGTATTATTTTGTAATAAAGTAAACATTACGAAATAATAATAATTATTAATAATGTCTAAGTAGTTGTTAAAAAGAAGATTATTTGTTTATAAGCAAGAAAATAAAACCAATAAATCAACAATTAAATATATGTATAACAATATTATAACTGTATGACGACTCCATACATGTTTGTCCCGAGTCGGCCAGCGGCAGCGCGGCGAGTTTGCAAGAATGACTTCGCGCACACCCGCGTTCGCGATAGCGAGCTATTAGACTCCGCCCACCAAGCAGTGGATTTTTTTTTGTGTATCGTCTTAAGCTCAAAAAGGAGTTTTCCTTTTGAAAACGAGCAGACATTTAACTTTAACGTTTTGAATTTTTAATTGTTCGTATTTACGTAATTTTCTTGTGAATAAAACATTGTTAGTTTTATATTTAAGTTGAATACCGTTTTATTAGTGTAAGTAGTTTTTTTGTTATTTAGTAAACTTGAATGTTTGATAGTAGTAGTTACTGATTGTAGTTTTGTTTCTAAAAATACGTGAAAACAATCACTTTAACAAATTAAATATCAGTTACGGTCTACTTCTAAGTATAGATAAATAGAAGAAAAATATAGTTATATAAATACTAAATCCTTATGGCTGGGCTTATACCCAGATAAATAATTTCCCAAGTATGTTCTGAGTACATAATAAAATCTCATTTAAATTACTAGGATATAAATAATGCTAAAGCGAAGCCTGTAACAGCAAGGAATAAATCATTATAAGTTGTTAAGTGTGCGTATTTCCAATAGCAAGCAACTACGGGTGTACATACATGTATGTTATAAATGGCTTTATGGTAAGAGCCATTCAGTACTTTGTTGATGGACTTAATGTGAATTTTAACGACTGCAGCCTTAATTTTGTGACTTTGTGTTTAACGGGTTTTTACGATAGCTTATTTTATAGGTACCTAGTGTGAAAGTTAACTTTTTCATATTATTTGAATCAAGATATTTATAGGTATGAAATTTACAAACTTCACTACATAGTATCAAAGTCGCTTTCTCTGTCCCTAAGTATGCTTAAATCTTTATAAGTACGCAACGGATTTTGATGCGGTTTTTTTTAATAGATAGAGTGATTGAATAGGAAGGTTTTAGTATTTAGACAAAGCGGGCGACGCCGCGGGCGGAAAGCTAATCATAAATAAAATAATCAAGATTCTAAGTTTAGGTACATTGGTACAATCAAAACCCACGTATTTTAGAGTTTGATTAAAAACGAAAAAATCGAAGACTCCATAAATCTAATAGATTTTACGAGAGCTTATGAATTCATTCCACCATAAGATAAAGAAAATTTACCCCAAAAGCATTAATATCTTACATCAAAGCAATTACAAATAAACCTAGTTAACAGACTCGTGTACGCATAACTCCGAAACACATTTAGCGAGTACAGGAGAATTGTAACTATGTTAGCCGGCAGGTGAATACGATTATGGCTTTGTATGACTAAATATTTGCGTACTAAGCCAATTTCTGGAACTTCTAGAGCCCTCTGCGAAATAAAAGTTATGTTTTTCGAGTGTATATTTCTTAGTTTACCAAGAGAAAACAACTTTTTGATTCAGAACACGTAAATTAATAAATTTTTCACTTTTTACTCAATGTTTATGAACGCTATAGAAATACAATTATAATAATTTCGTTATAATTGTTTTTACGTAAGTACAAAGACGTGAAATTTCAATATTCACTCGGGCATACCACTAAAAGAAACTCATTAACGTAAAGAAACGAACCCTAAATAAGAAATTCCACTCCCAGAATTTGATAAAAGTATAAATAATGGAGTAACCTAAACAAGAGGCAGAAAAGTCCAAACTTGCTCAAGCCATGAAGACAGATTGGCTCTTTAAATAATCATGTAACTAAGCTCCTGATAACAAGGTTTCTAGTTACGGCGTCTGTCTGAAAATTGGTTCATCAAACTCTGCGATTTCATGCCAGCCACCGTCCGTATAAAATATTAAATTTTCCTTCGCTAAAAATTTTTGCAGCTCATCCGAGTTGAGGTTGAATGTCCGTAAATTCTCGATGAACGTCGCAGCGAAGTTTTTGCTCACAATTTTCCGACATGCAACCCTATTGAATGTCGAGTAGCTATATCAGAATCGTGGAATTTTCGACGTACAAATATCAAAACATAGACGGCGAAACATTTTTTGTATAACGTCATTTATAGTCGCGAATGTTTTGTGACTAACCTTTTAGTTATATTTAAGCCAAAACTTAAAGAGACTAATTAAATTTATTTAAACATTTCTTAGTTCTCTAAAATGTTAAAGTACCTAGAGAAGCAAAAATAAATTTCTACTTCACTAGGTACTTTATCTATTAGTGAAGTAGGAATAAAAGGAGTGTTTTCTGACAAAAACGTATTACATGGTCTACCAAAACATACACCCAATACAATGTTGACTCCGATTTCACACTGTTAATTATAAAATCAAGGCTTTAAAACTGCGATAGCGGTTAAGAAAAAAAGGCAAGAATTAATTTGCATAAGGGATCACGCCACGAGCAGATTTAATCTTAATAATTAGGTACAGTACGTAAAGCATTTGATATACTGGGTCTGTAATTTACTGTGTATGGTGAAATTGTTGAATATTTTTTTCACCGTCACAATGATTAATGAGAATTTGATGTGAATTACATTGTTGATAATTATAGTGTCATTATTTCTGTTGCAGCATATTTTTGATCTGATAGACAATAGGAAGGAGCTATGATTAGAAATACATAGTACAAAAACGAGCTAAGATTAATATTTGGAGCATTATATAAAATCAATGACTAAGTACTTCCTTTTTACATCGAAAAAGAAACATATAAAATAATATTTGTAACAGTAAATATTGCTGAAGCAATTGAAGTAAATAATAAATTAAGTGATCTCAATTTTAGAATTGATAATTGTAATAATGTACCAGCTTTCTAATATTCATGTAACTATGCTAATTGATGCAATCTACATGCAAACGCAAACACGTTAACAATTTCAAAGGCAAAACATTTTTCCTTGAACTTAGTACCACAGTATATAAATAAATCCAGTTGATAACGCGTAAAGATAATTCAACCATCTATCTTCATTTGCGAATACGGGGATTGATTTAAAGTCCAAACGTACGAATACGCAAGGGAGCTACCAGACATAATCGCACTAAAGTAACGACTAATTACGTTACAGCCATCTCAAATGTACCAATTTGAAACTCCAAGTTACAGGGTTTCAATGGAAATTTATTAGTCCAACAACTATTTGTCAAAATTGTCCCCGAGGGTCGGGAATTGCAAATATCAGTGGAACTGCCAATTTGTTGACCCTCTACGGTAGAACTCTCGTACAGTTTTATTAACTCCATACTTAACGTATTTCCTCGTTAAGGCTTGACGAAGCGGCAATTACTCATACTTCGCAAAGGTTTATGGATCCCTTAAGTTTTCATAATTATAAAAGTGGCTCAAATATTTCGGGTAAGCCCGGTTTAGTAATTATTTCTAAGCTCATATTTCAGGTCGAGAGCTTGCTCGACTGGCCTTGGGAATACCTTATAATTGACGTATAAAATAATCTATTAGTTTCTACAGGATGTGGTCTACCGGTGTGCTGAGTTTTATCGAATTCCGTTAAGATTTTACGTGATGGGCGAACAAATTAACAGACAGACAATCAGCAGACATCTGTTTTATTACATTTAATTGTATAGTGCCCTAGTATATTGTCTTCCATTCAGCGTAGTCGTTAAAAAGGCTATAAAATGCAGTTGACATTCATTATATAGGTAGACAAGAAAATAACTGTAAAATAAATTTATTAGTTCTAGCAAATGATAAATAATAAAAAAAAAATTTCGATGACATCTTTATTTATCTAATAATGCAAGCACTAGAAAGCAGTACGATAAAAAAGCTCCCAAATATACGACAAACTGTTGCCCAGTTTATTTTACAAATAGACATGTCTTGCCAAGTATTTCAGGCTGTTTCGCGGTCTAGCAAGTCGTATCGATAGTGACTTTAAAACTCACTACTAACTCAAGCACAACTTAATAATATATAGGGAAAACTTGTTTCAATGGAGTCGAGGAGCGCTCCGAGCCAAGTCTTTTGTTTGCTTATTCCATTCCTTCTTTCTTTTTAAATACGACACTTTGCATGTCGCCTGCAATCGGGTCTTCAAATCGCCCGGGAATCGTTCGAGCAGATACTTATTGCCACCGAACATAGGATTGTTCTTTTAACTGTCCCAAGAGGATAACTCGACACTATCGTGTGATATAATAAGTCGCAAAGTCGCCCAAAAAGCAATAAGCGTAAACAAAACTCCGGCAAAGTTCGTTTGGAAAGAGGTTCACAATATTCAAAACAAGAGAGGGATGTTTAATGATATTCATGAATGTTAAAGCGGAGCGTTGTTGTGAAATGTCGCTTAGACTTGTAAGTTACAAAACAATGACACTAACTTAAGCCCGGGATGTAGAGCCGGTGCTATCTCCATTTGATAGCGTACATAAACAACAGACAGTCTTTATTACCACTCGGCAATTCCGTATTATAATTCAAAGTTTTGGAAACCCTCGATTCGGGAGCGAGATCCGAAGCACCTTAATACTTTGGCATTAAACAGAGCGTAATTCACTTAAATTCAAAGCAAATGAGACAAGTTTGTTCGCTTATCGCCTCTCTGGACCCGTCCGAAACTTTAAATAACTAACTGTTTAAGAAAGCCAAACAAATTACGGATTAACTTCCAGCAGACCCCGGGCGGCGGGGGTAGTCCGACGAAAATATCTTTTATAGTCCCGGCGGAGGAATAAAAGCATAAACGTGTTGTTTTAACGCAAAATGAAATGACGTCCAGCCGCGGAAAGAGAATAAATTAAAAGTAAGGATTCGGTTTATTCTGCACTGCCTTTTGCGAGTGCTTCTATGATATTACTTGAACGTGTTTCGAAAAACCTCCGCCATGTAATGTGAATTTATTAAATCTCCGCTTGCAACAGTTTAATATCATTTACATATACTTGGCTCAGCTTTTTGTCTGTCCACTGCGCTCGGAGCTACGATAAATTCTTCCTAGCCAAAGGACTGACATGGCGATCTCCGATCATAAATCAAAATTTAGTCAGCGCTTGTACTAGCGAGGATATCGTCTCTTTACTCCGTTATCTTTTTAGTGGAATATATTCTGAATAATAATGCGTCGTTCTAATCAAACTTTGGATATTGTTGCCAATGTTAACAGACTGAACTATGAAGGTTTACAATCAATACTCAAGGTTGTCGGTTACTTTATTCTGATGGGATGAAATTTTTTACAAAATGAAATTACACCTGAATTTTTTGTATGTGAACAAATCCCTCGACGATACATATGAGGCGAGACAAACGAAACACAAAAATTTCATAAAGGTAACATTAATAACATGTCTAGCCGCAATCGATCGCAATTTTATTTCTATGCAAAATCGTCTGCATAAATACGCTCGCCCGAACCCCATTAATAGATCCCGCAAACGGAATTTTATATCAGGGACTTATTG
Source organism: Colias nastes (assembly GCA_907164665.1). Taxonomy (NCBI): domain Eukaryota; kingdom Metazoa; phylum Arthropoda; class Insecta; order Lepidoptera; family Pieridae; genus Colias; species Colias nastes. Next base: position 6,864 of record CAJQZM010027869.1, on the reverse strand, counting down.
AAAATAAACGCGATAAAGCAACAAAGTTGTATTTATGAGAGCTCTGACAAAACGTACAGCTGGATACAATTTTCCATTTCAAAATGCTTTACTTGGGCCACTATAATTTAATATTACACGAGCGAGGAGCGTGGGGCTTTGCTTGTATTGTGAAAGTGAATAATTTGACTATAAGAGATTTAGTTCGAGCATGCGGCGACTACGGATGCGTCTAAGCAATTTATTTGCGACTAACGAGTGATGGCAATGATGCATTAGCAGAATTTAATTTGTGCTAGAATTGAGTTTGATGTCGGCCATTATTCGTGGCTTCGTGGATAGAATGAGTCGTAATGCCTCGGTTACGACGACCCGTTTCGCAATTGTTTTAAAAGGTATGAAACTATAAATTAACGGCTACAATTAATCGGTCGTTTGTTTTGGTGTGGATTATTTACGTTTTAGCTTTAGTTTTAATAAATAGACGGAATTTGTTTTGAACAACAACTTAAGGGTTTGGTCGTATTGAACCGAGGGCTATTAGAACGAAGTAAGGTAATAAAATTATGTGTAAGTTAATGTAAATAACAAAATGCATAATGTAAAACTTACCAGTGGACTAATTTAAATAGTTTATGCATTTGTTTTGTAATTATAATAGATTTTTTATTATAAACGATGTTAACTAAGCTGCAGTTTAGAATTGATTATATAATTATTAGAACAAAAATATCTGACCTTTATGTGTGTTTATTTTGTACCACATGTCTGTTAGTTTCTTTACATATATAAATTATAAGAAGTGATTGTATGAAAAATAATCTAAATAAAACGTGTTTTAAATCCGTTATCTGTACATCTGCTGAAAAGCAAACAATCGCAACAAATAATGTTATCAAAACAGCTGATATGACGGTTTATTGATTCCCCCGAGTATCGATTGCTCATTTGTAACGGTAATTTGAGTTTTAATACAATAATATGTTTTACGTATTTATATAGAAATAGTATATCATCATTATGTATGAGATTATAGTAATAGTGATGTAAATTGGAATGTGGAAAGAGTCGAATTTTGTATGAGTACTTTTAAGAGTAAAAATAATAGATCCGAAAAAGAGTAGTCAACTTGAAAAATTTGCAGTTACGTAAATTTTGAGTGTATTATTAATAACTTACAAGTGCAATGGATTGTTTGACACTTTTAAATTAAAAAGCGGAAAAAAATGTCTATAGGAAGATCGAAGAAGTATCTTTTTTTTAAATAAATAACAATATCAGTCTTAATATATTTCGTATCGAAAACTGCTAAAATACCAAACCAAGGTAAGTCGATTTTAAAGTAAATTGAGCGCAATACCCTAAGTATTCGGGCCTAAAATGATTGTGCTTTGGATCATTTTTCAAAGTAACATGCACTTCGTGTAGTACGGTTTATTAAATTTTAACAAGATTGCTCCTACAGCGTTTGTGGATGCGCTTTTTGATATCATGCGATAGCTTTGCCTTTGTCCAATTTGGGGATATTATTTTGGATAGTGCCTTTATATATAAGTTTGATGTATATATATTTATGACATGTATGATGGCGGATTTAAAGAGAAATGTAAGTAAGTCGTGTGTGTGTGTGTGTGTGATTTTCATGTGTATTAGATCATTTTAGACCGTAAAGGTACTAAATCTAGCACATTATTGTTATAAGACCTCTTGATAATTTATAGAAATATGTGTTTTAATACATATTTTGTTTTATAGTTTCTCAAGGAAAGCAGTTGCCACTAGCAACTAATGCAGGGGTCATCAAACTAAAATCACCGTGAATTACCGACTTGACGTAAAAAAAGAGTAACTTTAAATCCAATGACAATCAATTTAAAGAACTCAATAGTAAATACTAAATACAGACAAGAAATAACATTGATTTGATACATCTTTCTTTTCCTTAAATATATTAGTTTACTTATAAAGAGATAAATGCATTGTTACATAATAAACAATTTGATTATTTAATTTAATTATGGATATTGCATTTATATTATTAAATTCGAAAGTTTTGATGTTTTCATAGATGCATGTCTCGTACATTGTACATGTTTGCTGCACTATTACCACTAAACTACTAAACGGATTTTGATGAAACTTAACAGTGTTATAGCTAATATTATGTACCTACCAGAATACTAATTATTATTAGCCCTTTTGTACGCGTCTGAAATCTACATGGCAAAGCTAGAAGGTAAAAATTACCTCTATTTTGTACCTTCATACCATTAATAATTCATATAATAATATAAAAAAAAACTTTCAAAGCATTTATACATCCCGTTAATGACCAAGTTATGCATCTCATACTTAGCGGAAAAACAATCAGAATGGAAAATATAAAGAAAAATGAATATTTTGGTTAATTTCAACATAATATCTTGTGCCTAAATTAATAACATAAGCGAGTTTATGTGAAAATATGTAAATTCCTTATCTTATTTAAATATATTCTGTGGTTTTTGATATAGGTACTTAACTGTAATTTTTATACCTATGTTTTTAATCTATAGTAATATTATAAAACTGAAGAGTTTGTTTGTTTGTTTGAACGCGCTAATCGCAGGAACTACTGGTCTGATTTGAAAAATTCTTTCGGTGTTACATAGCCCATTTATCGAGGAAGGCTATAGGCTATATACATAATATATCATCACGCTAAGACCAACAGGAGCGGAGCAATGCGGGTAAAACCGACGGGCACAGCTAGTTTTTTATATAAGTCCTGTCTCTTGTGGGGTAGATACATTTATTATCTCTTTGAGTGATCGATTTTCTCTAGATAAGTAGGTCATCTGTTTCATTCCTATCACACCAGGACAGTTTTTCTCCACTGGGAATCGAATCTAGAACTACATGATAACGTATTAACGAGATTTATAGAAAGAGATATCAACTCTCAATACCTAGGTACTTATATTATTAAGAGTAAAGATTTGTATCTGTTAATGTTTGTAACGAATAAATTAAAAAAACTTTTGGACCGAGTTTAATTCTTTACCGTTATATATGTATAAATTCTGAGGTTATTATTTATTGAAAAATTAAGTTTTTAGGCAGTTTCTATTACAGCTAGGTACATAATGCCAAATGAAAGAGGGAACAAAATTTGAACGCACATAGCAACAAAAATATTTCAAAAATATCTCATTGTATTCACTTACAGAATTAAATTCGGCATTGTTAAACCCCCGAATGGCAGTCATAACACCGCAGTAAAGCAGCACCATCTGGTCTGCATCCAATTTCACAAAACGAAATCAAAATAGTGCGCGTATTCACACGAGCGAGGCGAAGTTCGTGCGAATGTTCGCTTAGAATCTTTTTTGAGTATACATTTTTAGAGAATATTTATTTATTACATTTATTTCAGGTAACTAACAATAAATTATACAGACCCATTGAATATATACCTTACAAAATGACATACATAAAATATTTGAAAAAAATTAGATTTCTGCCTTATCGGGGCGAAGCCTCACCACTCGGCCACCCGTGATCCCTAAAATTTGACCACGAAGCGGGATTCTTTCTTTCGGGTTAGGTTTTATTGATTCGTCATATTCCGTTTACCCTGTCGGTTAAAATGATAAATAATGAATACAATTTACGTCATAAAGTGCATGGATTAAACCTCCTTTATTAAAACCTAGTAGTAAGTATAAGACATTCAAAAAAAAAACAACTCTTTCCTCTCAAACGTAGGTATAGATCAACGTTAGATTAAGTTGATTTAAACACACAATTATCTACACGCTCTTGAATACACACGTTATTTACCGGTTCAAAAACCTTCTATCAGCAGTTTACACAATCTTCCTTTAACAAAACGAATAAGGAAACGTGTTTATATAAAATCTGATCACGTTCACACAGCACGATCTCAGTTCGAGGCCAGGGCGAGTGTGAAGGTGCCATAACTGCAGGTATATGGAAAATATGAAATGGTCCGTATGAAAATTTTATGGTCTGTACATTCTTAATTATTAGTACACAATAAGACCTTAAAGTACTTGGACGTGAACGTTGAAATAATACGCAGTCAAGTACTTTTCGATTTTGTTTTGTTTATGTATTATTATTGAACAAGTGTTTTTTAAAATAAATCTACTTAAATAAACCGTGAATATTGGCTGGAAAATTATTAAGTCTTACAACATTCAGAGAAGATAATATAGGTACGTTAACAGGTAACAAATACCTCATCAGCAAAATGAAAAAGCGACCGAAAATCTCATATAATTGTAACCCATCAGTTTTGCATAAAATGACTCATGAAAATTCACTTGGAGTAAGCCCGGCTCAGTCGAGACAAGACGTTGTTACTGCCTGTCAAAATGTCAGCCTGGAGTTTGGAGTGAAATACTAGTTCGCTATTTCTCTTGAGCACAATTTTTTTATTAAATTGCCTTTCATAATGCTAATGTACGAGATTAGTTTGGGTTTTGAACGAAATTGTTGGGATAGGTAGTCTGTAACCTGACATAAGTTTAAGTTCTAGTGGAAATTGATTTAAGGATCTTACAGTAGCAATTCTTTAGTTCTTATGATAGTACCGTAAAGTGTGATACTAGTGTTTAATTAGAGAAAGAATAATCAAAATATGAACAACATTTTCTGAATTGACATCGTTTGAACAAAGACATTATATTCATAATTGAAATCACGTATAATTGTACTGTAGGTTTATAATAAAACTAGCTGTGCCACGCGGTTTTACCCGCATTGCTCCGCTCCTATTGGTCTTAGCGTGATGATATATAGCCTATAAGCCTTCCCCGATAAATGGGCTATCTAACACCGAAAGAATTTTTCAAATCGGACCAGTTGTTCCTGAGATTAGCGCATTCAAAAAACAAACAAACAAATAAAATCTTCAGCTTTGTAATATTAGTATAGATTTAATGTCTGTAAGAAATATTTTACCATTTTAAAAGTAGCATATTTAAGTAGGTTTTTTAAATACAACTTAAATTTTATAAAGTAAAATAATACCAAAATAACTCATTGTCAAAACACATATTTTTAGGCTTTTATGAATGGGGATAATAAATTAAAATGTCGTGACTGTTCGGTCACGAGCCGAGCGTTATTTTTGTCGATACAATAACCGTTAATATTGTATAGGGCTTGAAAGCTAGTGATTTACCACGACTTTGCTCGTAATACTTAACAAAATAACTTTATGTAATAATGCCTATTTCTGGTTTTTCATAATCCTTTTCATATCGGTTCAATTCACTCAAGCAATTTATTTTACTAAAATATAGGACTACAAGGTGTCCTATATAAGTGTGTGGAAATTCATCAAAATCGGTACAGCCGTTTCGATGTGGAGTGTGTGAGCAGAATGTAAAAAATCAAAGCGATTAACTTAATCTGATATTGAACTAAATAAAAAAATTCCATATCCACACCACCTTTTCGAAGTCGTATAAAAATGAGAATAAAACACGAACACAGAACTGCGCAAAAGTTAATAGTTTATGAACAATATTGCATTAACATTTCCAGAAAGTTCTCTTTTACATCGCCCCGACTTATTTATTTTCCAAACTTTTCTTTGTCTTCGCTTAAAAGTTACCATTTTGAGGAAGGAATCAATAATTGTTGCAGGATAGACAATTCATATTTATTAAAAACAATAGACTAGATTTCAAAGTAGCAGATAACAAGAGAAAATTGTGTTTTACATTAAATTTAATAATTATTAAGAAAATCAATAATATGTTAAAAATATGCTGTTAGAATCTGTTACTACTAGAACAAGATTATTGCTGATGAAGCTTATGGCTGCCTAAAATTAATTTTGAACAAGATTATCAAAATTAATTCTAGGCAGCCATAGTCCTAGGAATACTAACTAGAACATTTCTATACTATGTATTTTAGTATGTTTGTTCTACAAAGCTCTTCATAGACCTATCCTAGGTATCCTAGCACATATTACTTATAGGCTTAAGGACATTTCACACCAAAAGTCAAAATAATCCAGATAAAAATGGCCGCTTCGACATTTTGATACCGGCTTAACCGTATTGACCGGTCGATAACCGTGGTTAGTCTATGGTTCAGAGACATGGTTTATACGCCATAATGCGCGACAGCTTTTGATATAGTTAAGTTGTCGATTTATTTATTTTATGAAGTATATAATTTCTCTTATACTCATAACATAAAGCTGTCTCAAAAATAATTGTTAGTTGTACTTTTATTAATTTCGAAAGTTTCTTATCTACGCATGTTAATTTCCTTTTTTCTCTATATAAATTATAAATATAGAAACAAATGAATATTAATATTTAATTACCTGTGATGAAAATTGTTAACTTATCTTTAAATTTTACAGTTATTTTTTTTTAATTTGATAAGATGTTTGTTTTTTGAACAAATTATTCAAAATTCAAAATTTCGTTCAAATTTATTCAAAATTCCGCTTCTATGATATTCTAATAAAAATTAGAATAATCAAATTATACAAGTATGAATAAGTAAATAAATTTTCAACTGAGTAAACTCTTTCTGTATACGTATTTGCGATAAGAGCAAAAAAAAATATTACGAAGAATGTCATAAAATTTAAATAATTTTCACAAAAATATTTAAAACGGCAGAGGAAAAATAAATTTAAATAAAATAAATAAGTATTATACGAATGTCTACTAATGTGTAGTTGGGTTGTTGACCCCGATGGCGTGTGATAGGATGCGCGTACGCATGCTTCGCGAATTGCAATAAATAACAGATTTTTTAAAGTTTTTTTTTTTATTACTTTGTCTCAGTTAAATGCAAAAGAGATTATTATTATGTAATAAAAAATGAGCCTCCTGAAATGTAGATTTT
>CAJQZM010027867.1:0-20452 GCA_907164665.1 Colias nastes | reverse complement strand
TTGGATGCCACAATATACGACAATCAAATGCAGGTACCACTGCAATTTGCTGAGCTTTCATTTTGAATGTCCCTTTTATATCTTACCCTTTGAATAAATGTTTGAAACTGGTAAAGTGCGAGTCGTGTTTGATTAAAAGCAGGGCACTACTGCTATTTGAAAATATATTTTATATTGTTAAGCTTTAGCTAATTTTTATAGTATCACTACATAGTATAAAACAAAGTCTCTTTCTTTGTCCCTATATCCATAATATGTCCCTTTGTTGCTTAAATCTTTAAAACTACGCAATAGATTCTCTATGTGATATGTCAAGAAAATTTTTGGTTCAGTTTTTCATAGTCAATGATTCCTTCATTTACAAACTAACAAACTTTAAAAGGCCACACAAGTCATATTAATTTCTATTTAAATGCGTTATATCAAGTAATTAGTGTATAAATAGGCTAATGAATGCATTGATTACAAGCTAATATATGACTCGCTTCAAAATTAACGTTAAACAATTAATGTACCGCACTGTTATGGATATAGGGTAAAGGCAATATTATCGGCCTACATCTAGACTATCTAAATTATAATTAATTATCACTACATAGTATAAAACAAAGTCGCTTTTTCTGTCCCTATGTCCCTTTGTATGCTTAAATCTTTAAAACTACGCTACGGATTTTGATGCGGTTTTTTTTAATAGATAGAGTGATACAAGAGGAAGGTTTTAGTATATAATTTATTAGGTTTTAGATAAAGCGGGCGAAGCCGCGGGCGGTAAGCTAGTATAATATATAGTTAAAATATGATTTATATGCAAATTGTAGAGTAATCATATTTAATGATTCAGATCATGTCTAGACGTGATACACGCCTCTTGTCTTGAGCCTAAATAATTGTCATTTCGTAGCTAAATCTTGATGAAAAGAACAACTGATTTATGTTCTCAATAATCGTCGTAAATTGAAAAAAAGTTTATTGCTATAATATAGAGCCCTACTTGTAATCTTAATCAATTTTATGTTGTCCATTACCTTATATTGTAACATATAAAATAATAATAACTTTAAACGTAATTCTATTATACACTATTTTAATGTAGAGTTAAATGTGCAGAGACAAATATAAGATGTTCGAATGATGAATGAGTGTTATCGGTCTTTGAGCGTAACATATTATTAAACCATTGATTCAAAAACTCACTCTTGACACATAATTGTGTATAATTTGTGTTCTATTGTCAATTTTTTTTTTTTATCTTTCTTTGACATATTACAGTACTTTGATAATTATTTGAGAATGAGTAGTGTAAGTGTCGCTCATAGCTACATTTACCTCACCGCACTCGTAGTTTGACGAGGTTGAGTTATTTGAGCGCTTTATTTGTTACAGTAACGTTTTGTGTCACGCTGATTTGCGGTCGTGCTTTGTTATATTTGTATTGTTATACTAAACCCGCTTTTCATTACCTATTTTGGTTTCAATTTCCTTTTTCTGGTTTATTAATTTTCTGTTCTATAGTTTAATATCGAGGATGAATTGTATTTTTAAAGTTTTTTTGTTATAGTTTAGTACAATTTGCATGCCTACTACAGTTTTTGCCTTTTAGGCTCAAATTGTTAGTATAAAATTGATAATAATAGTAACGTAATTCTCTTTCTTTCAATACAACGTCAAAAATAATCCTTTTAGATTAAAAAAAAACATCTTTTTAATAATATTTCATAACCAAAATATAGTTTAACAGGAGCAACATGGAAATGTTTAATTACGTCAAAGGATACAGGAAATTCGTTATAAAACTATATCCCCTTTATTGGAATTGCTCGCTCACTGTAATAGATTGCACTACTTGCTATACACGAATTTCAACCTATATAACTATTAATTAAAGTTTATATTTGATTAATATCAAGCTATACTATATTGGTGATACGCTGAAAACTAGGTCTTAGATTCCAAGTAAAGACTTTGCATTTACTTACTGAATATTACATTTTATCAAATATAGGTATCACCAGGGTTAGTTAGCGTTATTAAATATAAAGCTTATGTTACTTGTTAATTATGTAGCTAATGGTAGAAGAATGAATAAGATCGGTACTAACCGTAAGCTACTTGAGCTTACGAGGTTAGGTTGAAACAAACACACGCACATTTATTTGCTCTTTCTGATATAAAACTTAAGAAATTTATGTTTGATAGTAATGCATAATACAAACATATTCTGTTAGAAAATATTGCATACCTACTACATACATTTACCTGGTACATTTTTCAATTTACTTAACATAATTATGTAACAACTGTCTTACAAAGCTTATACAAATAAAGGAATTTGAATTCATAATATACTTCCACAGTTCCAACATTTACCCTACCACAACAAAAGACCAATAGTCTGTCACACTAAATCAAACACACAAACCGACAGAACGTTTAAAACAAAAACAGAAACAAACATAATTATTCAATTAATTAAGAACTCTGTCACATAAATCAACAATGAACAGCTAGTTTCCGCTAAGGGCGCGAACAGAGGCGCGACGCGGGATTTTTCATTTCCCATCGCACGGCAGGTACGGGCCTTATGCGTGTGCTATGAGTGGGAACTTCAGCTATTTAGTAAAAAATATTTCATGTTTTTTTTTAGTATTGTATGTAGAAATAAGGGCTATAATGAATGTAACATTTTTTTCAAAATAAATGGAATAAATGATAGGCAGTAGTAAGTAGTGTGTATGTATGTTTGTCTATTTTACGTCGCAATAGAGTAATTTCATCATATTACTATGATATTTGTGTCAAATGATAGTAAGGAATCTATAGAGATACATATAGGCTACTTTTTACTGTTGCAACAAATGTTATTCTCATGGGAATTGCCTTTATCTACGGCCTACGCAGACGTCTTTTATAAACTAGCTAAAGCCCGCAGCTTCACTCGCGTAGTAATCTGGTGCCAGACTAAATTCTATTTCTGTACCAAATTTCATATACTTAGATTCGGATCTATCAGCTGATTTTGCGTGAAAGCATCATAAAATCACCATTGAATACCATGTTTAAAGCAAAATAAAGATTTTATTTATTTATTTATTTATTTAATATAGTACATTATTTTCAACATTCTACATTCAAAAACATATTAGTTTTTACCATGATCACACCCACTAAAAAATGTTCAAATAAAATAAAGTACAAATTGTTTTCCAATACCTACAAGTGAAATTACAGATTATTGAAAAACATTCTTTTGAAACCTTTTTATCCATCAAGAATTTACGATACAACCATTTAACCATTTTAATGAGTAATTTAATTAATGAATTCAATCCAGAGGAAAAAGTACTTTACTTTTAAAATTTTCGGCTCAATTTGAAAGGAAACTTTTTTCCTTATTTATATTTTATGTAACATAATATTGTTATTAAAAAGTTCTCTCCCGGAGATTGACGCTAAACGAAGAAAGGAATAAAACTAACGATCTTCGTCTATATCATATACTAGCTGTGCCCCGCGGTTTCACCCGCATTGCTGTTGGTCCTGTTGGTCTTAGCGTGATTATATATAGCTTATAGCCTTCCTCGATACATTGGCTATTTAACACTGAAAAAGTTTTTCAAATCGGACAAGTAGTTCCTGAGATTTGCGCGTTCAAACAAACAAACTCTTCAGCTTTATAATATTTCTGATGGTGAAAAAACTTTTGAAAGAAGTAGTTTTTGAGTTTCTTTCGAAGATACAAAAATCAACTCTTTGCTTCTTAGTATTGTATTATTTCTAATGTGTCTACTTGTAAAGACTGGTAATATTATATCAACGCATAATATTCAATAACAAACACTAAAGTTCAAACTCAGCGTAGTTCCTCCATAAACAAAGCAATACCGAGCCATTACTCAATTTCCGAGTTGCCACAATTTGTCGAAACAACATCCCAATCGAATATTTCTTCTCGTCTCTTAATATTGTTGTCTTAAAGCTTTGCTATAAAAAAACACAATTACGTACAAAATATACATGTTATTGTTTTGAAAATATGAGCCCTTTCACTTAGACATAATGTAGCTGACTACGTAATTAATTAAGTTTAACACTTGTTATGTAGTTTTTGAGTATAATACATTACAAATATACCACAAATCAATCCTTTCTGTTTATGATATTAGTCTTGGTTAGGTTGGCTACGTCCTAACTCCTAACCGATCATAATATTATTATATTTAATGTATGTATTACCTTCATGGATGTTAACTGTTAAAATTACCCTCCTTGCTACGTAAAATTAATATGTTTGTATAATTACAAAGATTTATGTACAAACACATTGTAAAATTAAATATATACCTATAAATGCGAAATGTTTTTGTTTGTCTGCCTTTCACGTCGCAATGAAGCGATTTTATACCATGATATCTTTGTCAGCTGACAGTTAAGAGGCTAAAGCTACTACTATAAGTAGTAAGTCATCGTGGTAAGCCACTCTGCGCGCTGTAATATTCACAGTATAAATCGCATCAGAATTTTCCATCTTTTACCACACAGTCAAAGCCGTGAGAAACAGCTAGTATACAAACACATACTAAATCCATGATCATACATTCTCCGAGTCGTCGTCCCCTATTAGTTTGTATCCCCCCCTTGAGCCGCATTAATCCCAAGCATGCGTCCTCTGAAAGTCTCGGGTTAAAAATAAATCTGAGCCTAGATAAATTGATTCCAAACTATTGAGTTTGAAAGGTATTGACCTTTGCGAGCTTTTCTTGAAATAATAAAAAAATATTATGTTCTAATTTATATCAGTTCTATGTGGGTTTTTCCAATTAGCCTTTTTTGTTAGTTTCATAATATTTTTTTCGTTAACTTCGGCGAAAGGGTATTTTCTACATCTACGCAATTTACAAAGTATTAATGTATAAATTACGAAGATAATTTGTAAAGTATAAAATACGAAGAATAAATCACGCTGCACCTTGCACTTACTTCTATACACTCTGTCTTTACATCGAATTAAACATAAAGAATATCGAATAAACCGCGCTTTAAATCCCTTAAAATTCAATTTCCCCAAAATAAATACAACCAATGTGATCCACCCTAACATTAAGCGTATCAAACGCTATAAAAATATAAGTGAAAGGTCCAAGAGGCAGCTCAATTCAATTCAGCTCACACAAGCATTTATAACGAGCAAATCGGAGGCAGTAAATGTAGCATGTGGGTCTTGGGCCCTCGATAGTCGGCCGCTTCATTACGGACCCAAATTAATCTGAGTAATGTCTTAACCACGGCTCGATACCCGGTGGACGTACGCGGGGTGTGGTTCTCGTGTCGAGTGCAGTCGAGATGTTTGTGACTCGAGTTGGGATGTTTGTCGAGTTGGGTTTGATAAGATACACTAAAGAAAAATGTAAATAAAATGAAAATATAAATATCAACGCATTTAAACAAATGGTTGTTAACATAATATCATTGAAAGTTAAGATATCAAAGTCTCACCAAAGTTTAATTTGAAGTTAAGCATTCTTAGTTCTTACATAGTTATTTATTAAAATTTACTATATATTTATTTTCAAAATTCATCAAAATCATTAAACACTTAATCACAATTTATCTGATAGTCATTACATATCATGCTAATAAATCTACAAATAGCTAGCGCATTGTCACACACTTAAAAGCTTTCTATACTTTACATACGGCGAATTAGCCCACCGTACATTACAAATGTATATAAATAAAACATATAAAAGTAAATACTGATACGGGGGAATGATGGTGACGAAAGCGTCACCAACATTCCCCCTTTAAAAGCATTCATTTAATATCGAATCGAGTTCCCCACGAGAACCCATAGTAGAGGTCCCAGCCAATAATACAAATGGGCTAGAAACACGCTATCTTATCAGTCGGCTCGCTGCGTCCCTGAATTCGGACTTTTTTGATTGTGCCCAGTCGAACAATATCTTTGTATCATGGATTTAGATAACTCCCTGTTTCGGAGTGAATGATTCCTCTGAATTATTTATGGTGGACTACTTATATGAGTCTATGTGATCTGACATAGCTCAAAGGACTTATTACCTAGGAATATTATAGAAAATGGCCGCTTTTTATTCCGCTGTGTAGTAGGATTCCGGGAAAATATGTGCGTATGTGTTATATAAAATATTAAAACTTATGAATAATAAAGTTTCATTAAAAATGAATATGGCTAAAAATTTATTCATAACAGAATAATTTAACAAAAACTTTTTAATAAATAATAATATCACGTTAGCCTAAACTTCGACAGGCATAAATAGTGAGTAATATGTGAAAACATACAACACAAAAATAATATTTTTATTGTTCCATATATTTTTGTTATCAATAATAACTTGCTTCCATTTACATGCAATATCAATATTTTACGCCGATCCACGCTCAAATGCATTATTTCAAAACTTTCAAATAATGTTCATAGTGAATTTCTTTTTGTTTGTAGTTTTAATCAAAAATATCAGAGCAGGTGAAGAAAACACACAAAACAAAATAGAAGAATTAGAAAAAGAGAAGAACGATCTTTTCTTAAAAATCAATGATGCTATTGACAAGAATATCGAGTCATTTAAAACACTCAATGAAACAGAAGCCATTCTTGCTGCTGATTATTTGAAAGACCTAAAAGAACAACTGCAAGAGTTAAATAAAACAGATGAAGTGCCTGATGTAGAAAATAAAAACATAAGCGATACAACAGAATTTCGACGTAAATCGAAACCAAAAAATAAAGAAGACTTCGTGAAACATATGGAAAAGATTCTAAAACCGAAACACGTCTCACAAAAGAAGTTGAAAGAGATACTGGAAACCCGTGACAGAGTGAAAATCAAACTAGACGAATGGCTCGAAGAACGGAAAAGGGAAAAGGAAAAGATAAAAAAATATAAAATGGAAATGAAGTATCTACAAAGAATGGGGAGGATCGAAAAGTGTCCAAGATTAGGTTATGGAACTAGGAAAAAGTCTGATAAGAGTGACTACGTTAGTTGTAAGAAGAGATATAAGTCTAGATATGATAAGATGTGTTCGCCGGGAACTAAAGACCCGAATAGACCGTTGAAAACTCGCACCAAAGGGAGAAAGCTATATCCGTGCTGTAGGAAGTGTTGTAAGAAATCGTATCTAGGATGTCTTTAACTGAATATAGTTTTAGTAGTCCTACTAAATTTCTTCATTCATTCACAGAGAGTGTGAATTATTTATATGTTCAAAGTAAAACGTCAAGCAAAATAGTTTCTTATTTATAGTAATTGGTATTCACAAGTAAAATAAAATTACAAAAATATAATACTTCACTCCACTTGTCGTTAAAAGAATGTAAACTTAGAGTCTGTAATAATTTTTATGAGCACACTAAATACCTTTACATTTCTACACTGTACACAAAATTCAATCATCCTTTTTGAATTAGTACTACGTCCATGTTAATTAACATTTAAATTTAAAAGCACTAACACAAATACAGCAGTTATAGAGAAACAAGTAAAGAATTAACTAATATTGACAGAACCGCCGTTTTTAACCAATTTGCGACAAAATTGAATTCGAGCGCAATCCACTGCGCAAATATCACTCAACTTTTACAACATTCGTGTTTAATTATTTTTCACGGACTGTTTTAGTTTGTGGTAACTATGTTTGATTCATTTTAATTGAAAACATCAATATGTTTTCACAAAATTAGATAACCATGAGCTTTATAAACAAAAAAAGAGCGTGTATGCCGAGCACACGTGTCAAAAGTGAAACTTCTTTGGCAAGATTCAAAGGTAGCATATTCGTCGCCTTACTCCATGACGTGACGGTATTGCCATGACGTGATCTTGAAATTTTACTTTTACTTCTAAAACATTCATGATATTAAATAATACCTACGTATAATAAGAAATAGATTCTTATAATAACACTGATACAGAAAGAATTATATGCACGTCATAATACATGGGAATTATGTATTAAATATTTAATGTAATAAAAAATGTAGAATATGAAAACAACTTTCAAATATATTTTGCCCCAAATAATCCTACAAAAATGCCGAATTATAATTACGTGAAAATCCAGAACAATGTAAAGAAAATCGAACAGGATGGATATTCATGATGTATTTTTGGTATTATTTTATGTAGGTTCTATTATACAACATTAATTGACGATCTTGCAAAAACTCACGGGCAATAATTACAATATTTTTGTTTTTTGTTGAAAACGCTTTCGAATCGTTGAAATTTCATAATATTATAATCTACAGGAATAAAATAATGGAACTTAATAGGTATCTTATAAAACTTCAATAAAAACAAATGTTATGGTAGACAATAGAAAATACAACATATTATGATTTGTTTCAATAATCATGACTTGCAATCAAGACTCCGATCGAAACCAATCCGTTTCATCAGACATGTTCGAACGGAACAAGAAAAAAATATCTTAAAACGCATCCATTAACCGAAAAGAGGACACCACTAGACATCGACATCGAGTGACGTCATTCGATTAACTAGTGATGTAATTGGTGTCGATGTACAATGCCATTAAGGGGATTAAAACTGGCGTAGAATATCGAACTTTAAAATAGAGTTTCTTTGAAATGGGCATTTTGGTTTCAAATATTTTATTAGCACTTGGCTTTAGATTGTAATTGAAATAGGTAATTGGTAGGTAAATAAAAATCACTTTTCCTTATTACAGAGATGATAAAAATAGATTGGTACAGACAGAAAAAAACTACTGACGACAAAGAACTGCCTACATAATAGTTATTAACTAATTAAGTGTTTAATAGTGCTGTTAGTTTTCTTAAGATGATTGCAATACAAATGGCACGATATTAATATACAATAACATTAAAAATTCAACTTTTATACAACGTAAAAATAAAACCTTTTAAACCTTAAAGTTTCTATAGAACTTGAGCTATTTGAGGGTAGTTATCGTCTTTGTTGATACAATGTCAGAGCTTGAATACAAAGGTTAGTGTCAAGTGCTATTTGGATAACATTGTAGTACAAAGTCATGTCACTCAAATGATACACACAAATACACGGGTTATAACTTATAGTATATTATATAGTAAGGTACATATTACAATAATTGATATAATATTTTAAATTACAATTAATTCTTTAAGCCTATTTAAACACAAATAGGTACTCGATATTTCGAAGAAATATCTAACGATAAAAACCTATAGTAATATCATTAAAGTAAAACATAACAATTTTACAAGTACACACTTAATAAAATAACACAATGGTTCAACATAAAAAGATATTAATAATAACAATGTTTATGAGTTATTAAGCGTTATATATTGAACACTTAGCACATTGAATCTGTGCAACAATCACTAACAACAATAAAACTATCGACAAGTGAATTAGACAAGACGTACCTAAGTACTAGTCGGTTTTGTCCATACTCAACTTCAGGGTTGCTGTATTTATTAGATAGAGAATTTACTAGAAAATGAATCGGATTGAAAACTATAAAAAGTATAGTAGGTTTATGTTAATCAGGCATAATGTAGCTATGTAACTACAAGTGAAATTCAAAATAAACATCAAATATTAACTCTATTTAATATTGTTCATATAAACGATAACATTTCAAGCAATCCCATATACGATGTTCAACTACATAATTATATTAATTTGAATTGTTAAGTGGACTAATTCCATAGGTTACACTTTTGATCCGGTTCGAAGGACAACGTTATCTGGAGTTATGAGGATTGTACAGGCTTATGCTATGGTACATAAATAAAATAATTACGTACTAATATGGTATATAACATTTTATAATCTATCTTTAAATTAACTATCTTACACTAGCTGTGCTCCGCGGTTTCACTCGCATTGCTCCGCTCCTGTGTCTTAGCGCGATTATAAATAGCCTATAGCCTTCCTCGATAAATGGGCTATCTAACACCGAAATAATTTTTCAAATCGGATCAGTAGTTCCTGAGATTAGCGCGTTCAAACAAACAAACAAACAAACAAACTCTTCAGCTTTATAATATTAGTATAGATTTAAAAGTTGCAAATGTTGTAAGTAAAAGTTGAGTATGGGCACCGGCTATCGACATGCACTGATCGATAGGTCCAACTCTAGCAATCTAACTTAGGTAGTTTACACTGGGTGCTTAGAACTAACTCCTGACTGAGGTTATAAGACTGATGTGTGTGTAATTTTATTAATGAGTGCATCTTCATTATTTATAGTTGTTTACAAGGAGAAATATTTATTAGATGTTATAAGGGCATAGTAATCTGGTTTCTGGATAATTTGCATTTATTAATATTCTTCATATTTTGTCATTAACGATTGACTATCCATGTATTTAAAATGTTATGTTAACTATCACCTTGTCTCTTTTTTTGTTTATTATGTTATGCATAATTTAGGTACTTGCCATTTTTTTTTTAAATATGCCGGCAAATTTTCATTCAAAATCTGCTATCGTTTTTAGTCAAATTCTTGCGTGATAAATTTTAAATTGCATTGAAATAAAACATATTTTTATCGCGCCAGAAACACTGAAGGGGCACGTGTACAAGTGAAGTGTTTTGTTTTGTATTAAATAAGGTGGAGTCTCCTATTATCGGCCTTTTCGAGAAAATGGAATATAACTATAAATATTGATCTTAATTCATAAAAGTTTTTATGCAAAAAGTAACTCTATATACATACGCAAAACCTCCCAAATTTGGGTGCGGGTACCTCAACTGTTGAACATTCAGTTGGCCATAGAGCACGCGCAGGTACGTAAGTGCGTGGTTTGGCGACATTGCGGAGTCAAATCACTGAGTCGACGCTTTACGTGGATAAGTATTTTAATGGAAATAAACAAACCTATAGTACTTAATTTTATGTGTTCTTAAAGAAAAACAGTCAATTTATCGATAAGATAGTGCGTTTTTACATTTATTTGTCTTTTTAATAAAATAATTGCGGGGCCGAGATTAGGGATCTATATTTATTGATAAATCTCAATATCGGCCGGGTGGTCGATATTGGGGTAATGCATGAAAATTTTAAATAACATGTTTAGCTATTTTAAATGTCAGCAGTAACATTAATAAGGTTACAAATGAAACAACAGCTCCGTTTGATCACTAGATCCTAAAGTCGGCCGCCTAAAAACGATTTTTATTAGCTACGGCCGATATAAAGCAAATCGATGCGTAATAACGGCCACCTTAGTAAAACCTTTTCTACTAGGGAGGTGATACAAGATGTATTTTAATTTTTGTTGAGCTATGCCAAAATCATGCTGGCTCAATCAAAACTCGCAAAAGATCAACAAAAAGGAAAATGTTGGCTATTGCAAACGTTTCCTTTTTGTTGATCTTTTTGTTTGTCCTTTTTGTTGACCGTAGTAAAATAATAGAGGCAGTGAATGCCATCAAAATATGAGCATCAGAGAAGCATCTCGACAATACGACATTATCTGAGGACCACTTTTCAAGATAGACTTCATGGATGAATAGACACTGATTGCACAGTTGGTAGAGATACCGTCTTCCGAAATGAAGAAGAAGAAATTGTTCAATGGTTGATACGGATCTACGGTTCACCTATCTGCAGTTTTCCGAGATCACGTAGAAACGTGATAAATAGCGATAAAAATATCATAAAAGAAGATAAAATACCCAATCTGTTTAAAAATGGAAAACCAGGGAAAAAGTGGTATTCCTTGTTTTTAAAAAGACACTCAATTCTTAATGAAAGGGCTCCAGAAGCTATCCAGGCCAGGGCTGTAGTTACAGAAGAAAGTGGTTTAATGACTTACAAGAACATATAAAATCAATCGGACACGGAAGACATAATTATTACAAGATCCACGGAGAATATTTAATAAGGTTGAGACGAGCTTTAGTATTTGTCCGAAGACAGGTAAAGTAAATAGGGCCTAAGGTATGGAAGAACATTTATGAAGTTGCTAAGGGCAGTGAAAAAGTACCTAACAATAACTGTTTTGCTAGATATATCTGCAGCAGGAGAATCTTTGCCTCCCATGGTAGATTTCCCTACATCCATAGACCACCTAAAGTAATCGTTAATAGCACCATCCACCTGGTTTCTTGGTTTATCAAATAGTGGGTGGATGAGAAGTGTATGTAGTATTCTATGAATATGTTGCAAATGGCTATAATGATAGGGCGATTTCTAAGCCAATTCTTTTTCTAGTTGATGGACACAAGTCTCATTTAACCCCGTATCTTTATTTGTCTGAAGAATACTGAACTAGGTACCATTACTTTTAATTTTTAAGACAATGTAACGAAATGGTACGGGAGCCAGGAACAGATTTTATGACCAAGTTCCTCTCAAGCGGTAATTAGTAAAATGCATCAAAGTATAGTATTATGAAGCCTCGTGAACGTCAGCTGGAGCTCGGTTGGGGGGAAGAGCGGTTGTAGCCTCCCGTATCAGTTGACGGTTTTTCCACCAAGATACAGCCAGCTGACCTATATATTTATCCACAGTTACATATAAGCTATCATCAGGTAAATTTTTGTTTGAGAGGAAATCACGGAAAATAAATTTTTCTTTAAATTTAACTTTCATGTTCGAGACACCAGCTGACGTATAATACACCATGTTGTAACCAGCTGATTATTTTTTTTCGTTGAGATATTGGGTTAGCTACAATTTGACAAATTTTTAGCTGAGAGGAAATGAATGAATGAATGTATTTTTTTTCCTACGTGCGTGGGAGGCTACAACCGCTCACCCCCCCAACCGAGCGCCAGCTGACGTTCACGAGGCTTTATAATACTATACTCTGAGGCGTCTGACGAATTATCTCTTGAGAGGAAATAATTAACCAAATTTGCACCTGGCTCCCGTACCAAAAAGACCAATCATGATAGGTGAGTTAAAAAAATGATTTGTATCTCAATTGATAATAAAAAATGTAACCAGTTTTAAGTTTTATTGATCTAACTTCACCTTAGAAAAGGTATGCCGATATTAGGGCCAAAGACGGCAGATATTAGGGTGTTAGCTTGCTGTTAGTGGCCGATATTGAGGGAAATCGGCATATTCGAAATAAAAATTCTATATTTAATAAAGTAACAATGGATTCGTAATTTTGCAAATGTAGTAATGCAGTTTCAATATCTATCTACCCAAAAAAGGCACTATAAGAAAGAAAAAGCTATTAATGTAAAAATTACATCCAGTCAAAGTTCAAAAAAAGTTGACATGGCCGATAATTGGTGCCACCACCCTACTAGCTCGACAACCGAGCTTAACTCGATTATAATGTTTCTACATAAATAAAATAATAATAAAATTTTAAGGCTCGTTATAAATTAGTCGAAAGCTAATTAATTTTTTTAAAACAGGAAAGTATAGAAAGTAAAAAGTATTTTATTCCTAGTAACTACCTACATCAATAACAGCTATAATGAATATGTTCAATAGAACCACATAACCCTCTTTTTAGCATGTCGGGTAAAACAAACATGCATTCGCAATGGAACCAAATCATATGCATTCGATTTCCGACTCGGTTACACTGATCGCTTTGTGACGTCACATCCTCGATAAAATTCATCTAATTCAATGGACATATTACGTTATCTCGTCGAGACTTTTATAAAGATATCACGGGAACATATTATCTTTATTCTCTTTGTATTAAATGTGTTCTTTATTATTAAGTGTTTTTTCCGCAAGGATCGCTACAATGTAGAACACTATAACGTATAATATTATATTATATTCTGTGCTGCAATTATTTATTGTGATACATTATTTTTTGTGACTTTTCGTCTATTTAATTATGTACCGTTAGGTAAATTAACCACAAAAATGCTATTTTCTCTTTATATGTATTTTTTTCTAATCTATCATTGCATTTAGACGTATTAAAATCTTAACATTACAATAATACGTACACGAGGTCATATATAATGCATTTTTATTCAACTAGAATGTTAATTACCCACGTTACTAAACATCCCATCTATATCTAAAGCTACATACTTACATACATTTGATTGAAACTGCGTTCTAAATGAAAGTCATCACAACGGGATTAAGAACGAAAAAAATTCGGTGCCGTCGACTGGGCTTCCCTCAGCCTTTGTGATACGGTAAATAGACAAAGAGCTATCACTCCATTTAAAAATTTTAGTTATATTTCAGTGTAATTAACATGCACTATGCAGGTTCACGTGTTTCGAAGTACGCTACACGTTTCGATACTACATAATGTATAATGTTTTTATCATTAATCTGTCAATTCTAGCTTGAATATTAAAATCAATATGAGATTCAGAAATATTACAGCTGGCCATTTTTAGAATTATATAGAATTCAAATTCTAGATGGTCATTTTCTTGTCGATCATATCTACAGTATTCCAAAAGTAATAATGCGCATAGAAATCTTCGTCACTGTTCGGCAACTGTCATATTCCCGGAGCGTCCGAAGATGATATTTATATAGAGTGGTTAAATGCATTTTCTTCATGCATTATTTAGTAAAAATTATGTTTTGTGCAAAAAGAGATTAATATTGATTAATTGTAAGTGACGATTTTGTTTCGATAATTCCTTGTAAGTAAATAGCGAGGATAACCTCACGATTGCGAATATATCTTTGTCGGATTGATTTACTTGGAAAATTTTATAGTAGGTACTTTTAAAGTGTCTTACTGAAGCTGGTGTAATGATGGAAGAAAAGAAGGTTAAAATAACACAACATTTATATTGTATAAAACATTGTTTTGAAACACAGGTTTACATTTAAACCATATAAATCTAATCATTAAAATCTCAGCTCAAAAGTATTTAAAGTACTGATCATTCTTCAATATTATGACATTTACAAAAAAAAGACGTGTGGCACTCGGGGACTGCCGCGGTAAAGCTATTGCATGCTATGCCTTCAAGCCACACCTCCGCGCCCGTCGGAGTGGGGAGCGTGAGGTTTTTCGTTACTAAATTTCTGGATTCGGTCCCCGGCCCCCGCGCTCAAGGCCCGCGATAGAAGCTATGCAATAGCTTAAAAATAATAATAACAACACATTAAAATTCTCTAAAGGGCCTCTGCGTGTTGGACTTGTGTCCCCACGTAAGCCTCCCAAAGGACCGGGTATCTTCCTTCTGGTGATACCCGTGTATTATGGAGTAAACAATAAAAATCAGGGATTATCTTTATTTCTGACATTTAAGATATGTACATCAGAACTTTCATTATGCTCTTCTTCATTTTCACTTTTCCTACTACCTTTTGATCACCATACATACACTCTTTATCACAGTGTAAATCATTTCATCGATTAATTCAATTCACCTTTAAAAACAAAACCAAGAAGGGTATGTAATAGCAGCTCTATATAATTCCACACAGAGAGAACACGTGCAGTCACCACCAATATTTAAAGACGACTGACAGATTTTTCAGTTTTTGACTGACAGGCTACCGTCACCTACCGCCCGATTTGTTTTTGATTGTGTATGACCGTGAATTGACTTCTATTTCTTTTGAACAAGGTGTAAAATGCAAGTGCATTGTTTAGGGCTCTTACGATTCAATGATTCGAGTGTTTTCGGAAATACGACAATTAGCGAAGATTTGCATGTGCATTATTAATTTCGGAGTACTGTATATTAGTTCTATTAATATCTACTGATAATATAAAGTCGAAGAGTTTTTTGTCTTTTGTTCTAGTGCTATAGGCTATGTGAGATGTGCAAAGCCGGGGCAAACCACTAGTCAAATATTAATAGAAAAAACAATAGACACGCATCCATAAAATTTAACGATCGACGGTATTGTCGGCTCGTCAAAACTATATCACAATCTACAATATCAATAAAATACGATTTTTGTGTGAAATATGTTTTGAATCTATGGTTTGCATCATTTTGCTTTAGAACATCAGCTCACCCTGGCAAATATGAAATTGAATTTTGAATACAAACTTCGTCTTAATTCTGATGTAACTCTTGCAATAGCAAATCGTTAATTATTTTCGTTTAAACTTCGATTTCATCCAACGAAATAACTTTTTTGCAAACCAACTGAATATAATGTTTAGCTCTCGCACTAGGCTGTCGATGTGACTTTTGACATGCATTCCGCGCTTGATGCCTAATGAATTCTCCAAACAGACTGGGCAGCAAAAATCAAAGCATTGCTACCATTCTGGACGTGTACTATATTGATTATATATTCACATGTACGTATGTTTAGTCGTTAAAAGCGTATAATAATGATTTGACAATAGATTCAGGTTTGTTAGGTTTTTATACATTTAAAGTGATAGTTATTAAAACACAAAAAAACAACTGAAATGTAACCTTGTGGACGTCCTTTTCCTTGAGGTAAAACAACATACACACAATATGATGACGTAATAGTTCTAACAATATCTGTGGATATTATGTTGTCACTTGTCAAGAAACAGGAGTTCGTGTAAACTGTATGTCATAGTCACTCGTGAATTTTGATTATTTTTATGTGATATCATATCTGATTTATTAAATTATGGAAATAGTCGTATCTTTTTAACTAACCTATTTATTGAGTATTAACAGCTAGGTTGCATGGTTACATTGATTGCGGTATATGTGTCTGTGTCTGTCAGTTAGGTTATCGAATTCAAACCGATGAATAGTTTGCAATACATTTGTTCAGACTTGTGGTCACCCAGTGGTCAAATTTGACCATTACCATAAACAGAGGAATAATGTATATTGTTTTAGGTGTAAGTGTATCAAATGCATGCCTGTAATGTTTTTTTTTTTTGCTGATTTAATGTATTTTAATGTTTTTTTTTTTATATTAGTCGAATGGCTTATAGATAATTATAATTAAACGAGTGTAGAAGAAACCGAATGAAATACCTAAATAATTCATGTAAATTATAAATTACGTTGAATGTACAGTAGGTAGATCTGTAAAGTAAAACAAACGCAAATAATTAATCGCAAACTGTACGATGTAATACGAGTGATGTGCCAAACGGAAACGACAAAGGTGCGCTAGTGATGTCTCGTTCATCGATGTTTTGTTTTTACCGGTAAATTCTGAAATTCAGTTGGACTTCAAGTGTCAATTGCTGCTGAAATTGTACATAGGTACTACACTCGCATATTATTTCTGAAATCTTGCTAGCTGCTATACTGGCTAAAATTTTAATAGTAGTTACTGTAATATGATTATCAAAACTAAAACAACTTTTGCTGTTATGATTAATGAAACTTCACTAATTAATGGCTAATAAGGACCTTTGATGCTGGTGTAACCGGTGTAAACATAACGTGTTTTGATGGCTCAATTTTCATGACTATGATGTAATTATTAGATTTTAAATTGAAATTTTTAAATATTTTCTATTAATAATTCTAATTATCGTCATCACAGCCAAGCTACCAATTACATTAACACAAAATTGTTCATCGATAATTCATTATATTATCTACACCTACATCACTAGTGGTAAAGTATTTAGTGACACAGGTAGCGCCCGCACCGCTCCGGAAATCAAACAATCGTCACAGCGCTTCACTACATTTTGCGTCTCTCTCTCGCACACGTGATAACACTGCGTCAGAGAGGGACGGGTATAGCGATAATATCATTTGAAATAATTGTTTTGTTATTTGAATGGAAATTGGTTTGTTCTAGCAATTATTCGCTAATACTGTTTTCATTTATTGCCAAACACCGATGCCATGATGGAGTGCAAATAGCACGCGAATTGGTACTCATAAGTGTTTGATATTGGATGTAACTCATATTATTTGTTTAATTGTTACGAAAAAATTGTGAATTAAGAAATGAAGCTTTAAAAATTAATTTGGTAAAATACATGCTTACAAATGTATCTATCTACCTGCTTGAGTATTTTTTTTTTTATTATCTTTATTATGCTTTTATGATTAATATAAGATCTAGTCTATTAAAAAAATCATTCAATAAGCAAAAAGACGTAGAATAATATGTAATTTGCGCTCGGGAAGTGGCACGGGAAGTGGCACGTGGCTAATTAGCCACATTATTTTATTTATATATTGCTCAAGAATAATTACAAATTGAGACTTAACCTAGGATACATTGTAACAAACGGCGGCCTTATCGCTAAATAGCGATTTCTTCCAGACAACCGGTTTTACATATTTTATATAAGTTGTCTCTTTTTCGTTCACGATAGTTTAAATTATACCATCTTACTTTAACGTCTAAATTCTAATCGTCTGTTCGGTTTTTGAAGATCGAATGTTCTGAATTGATGACCTTTACTTTGAATATTCTTGATTCAAACCCATACTTCAAACATAGGTGCCTACCTAACATCCAGAATGATTATCTCATCAACAAAAGTTTCAAAAATATAAATAATCGAACCCCTATCACCCAACAATTTTAACCACTACCGTACCAGTCTCAATACAAGACAATAAATATATTCAAAGCTGGTAAACTCAAAATAATGGCCAGAGATTGTCCGACGAATTTGTTCCCGATCCAAAGGATTACGCACCGATATCTAAGACAAGTTTACGACAAAATGGCCGACACTTTATGGTTTTTAACGCATTTCGTTTACATAGGATTTCGTGAGTCCGCTGTAAATAACGATATCTTGTTGGCCAGCGTGTTTACTGAAGGTGGGATGCATTTAATGATTATGTGACTCTTTCGCTCTTTTAAAATGTGAGTTAGAAGGAAAGAGATGACTAAAGTTTTGATTAATTACCCTTTATTTGTAATGCCTTTTTGCTAAAACCCAAAAATCTTATTAAATTCTTATTAATGTAAATCAGAATAAGCTTTAAAATCATCAGAATTTTATACCAGAACGGTGTGGAGACTAATATTAATATTAAATTAGAAGAGAATATGATGAGAAATATAAAATTTACAGATAACTACTTGGTAGTTGGTACCTATATTTTAAGCATGAATTAGTCGTAATTTTATTAAAGCAAAGTATGTAATATGTATCATCGTTGTAATATTATTGTGGTTGACAAAAAATAACATAAGATGCTTATTGAAATGAAGTAATAAAAGAACATTTCCATTTTTTTCTATTTTGTATCTACTTAATCTTTACATGTTACGAACTCGTAATAGCATTTTAGTTTTTATCACAGAATAGGTATATGCATTTTGCCGTGATTCTAGAATTTAC
This sequence comes from Colias nastes, assembly GCA_907164665.1. Taxonomy (NCBI): domain Eukaryota; kingdom Metazoa; phylum Arthropoda; class Insecta; order Lepidoptera; family Pieridae; genus Colias; species Colias nastes. Next base: position 1,248 of record CAJQZM010027867.1, on the reverse strand, counting down.
TTACGCTATAAATTGCTTCTATACATCGGCTATCAGGCCAAAATTGAATTTCATCATTTACCGGAATTCAAGCAATATTGTTGGACAAACTTTATATCAGGTTCTCGTACTAGCTACCAATAATTTTTTGCAAAGCAAATTAAAGCAAAATTATTTGTTAAATTGTGTTATAATATCTTTTTCGGCCTATTATTCTATTTAACCAAATTTACTAATCGATTTTCACTTTTTACAAGTTTTTCAATTCGCAACTTAAGGAACCTTAGCAAAAAGATGCCCGTTTTTTTATTAAATTATAGTACGAGTTATGTACAAGAAGTGATGAGGGAGGATTGTTTTCTTTTACTCTATAATATTTATTTTATAATAGGGATCTGAATATACATAGATAGCTGCTATATAGGTGAATTTTGGATAAGCACAAATGTTTCACTACAATGCTACTTGAGTGAAGTCACGTTCTAAATAAAGGTAGATAGTAAGTAGAAATGAAACGAGTGTAAAACACAATATTAGCCCGTAAAAGATAAAGCCAACTCGAATAATGAGATGTTTCGTTAATTGGGCGATCGTTGGAAGATCCAGAAAGGAAATAGGATAAAACTAATCACAATAAAGCTAAAATCGTATCTCTTTTCTGATTTATTCCAAGAACAAGGTAAAGGTCGTCACTTGAATACGAAATGCGCGGGATTATTCCGGCTCTTGGACGAGAGTAACAAGTTTACGCGGCTACAAAGTAGAAAACGTGACAATATACATGTATATTGTGTTTTTATTTTTGTTGAATAAAATATGAAATATTTACAATTTTATAAATATAAATAATGGCGTGCCAAGCGACCAAAAATGTTTCATGCTATGATCGCTACGGTAATAAAAAAGATCTCGCGTTTAATTGGCCTCAACAATAATGCCTCAAAGTCAATTTATTGACCTATTTTCAATTGTTATTTTCACAAGAATAGGTTGCAATAATATCATACGGATACACTATATTTAAATCAATTGCCAACATGATCAACGACATGGAGATGGTATAGGATGTATGTATAGGCTGTATAGGATATATCGCATCACGCCACACGCAATCACTAAATATCACACGCAACATGACGCTACCACACGCAACATGACGTTACAACCCGCAACACGACGCTTCCACATGTAACATGACGCTGATCTCCTTTGTTATCGACTTCCTATCGGATACGCCTCTCCTTTAGCTACAATCGGAAAATACAAATA
>CAJQZM010027863.1:0-18072 GCA_907164665.1 Colias nastes | reverse complement strand
CTTGTCTGTATTTAATTATTTTATTGTATATTATTTTATTTTATATTTATTATTACCTATATTTGTATTATTTTTCTTTATTTGTTGTAAATTGTGTATTATTTATATTCTTACTTTCTTGGTATTACTATATTATTATCATCATCAATACATATAATAAAATTGTAGAAAAGTGATGTCTGTACAATGAAAATATTTAAAAAAAACTTAGCAGGTGTTGTTATTAAATCGATCCTGAACCCAAAACTGTAGTTAAAAAAATTTTTGTCTGTTTGTCTGTCTGTTTGTCGGTTTGTCTGTTTGTCTGTATGTTCGTGCACGCTAATCTCAGAAACGGCTTATCCGATTTAGATGCGGTTTTCACTAATATATTGTGGTAAGCTTCACTTAATATTTAGTGTTTATTTCATGTCAATCGGTTCATAAATAAAAAAGTTATGACCATTTAAGTAATCACGGCGAACATTTGCTAAGGCATTCTATACATGAATAACTTTATTACGTAAATTATACGCTAAAGTTATTCCTTGACATGTCTAGATGATCATATCGAAAGTACCGTGGGGGGGGGGGGGTTTAGCTGAGGGGGTAGTAGGGGGATCAAAGGACCTTTATTTAGATTTTTGCTCATAAGTCTAAAACCTGCACAAATAGCATTATGGTTACTTCTAGGTAAATTTTTTGTATATATATTGCTTTGGTATGCACCACCCACTTGTATTCGTTCTTTGTTACTGTTTTCATTGGTTGGGTTACCTGGAAGAGATGGCTCTGTAGCCATAAGGTCGCCTACTCGCCTATTGTGCAATTTATGTATGTGTTATTTTGTTATTTTGGTGTGTACAATAAAGCTTTCATTCATTCATTCAAAGAAGCGGTCAGTTTTGTAAAATAATAAAAAGATCCCATATCGCATTTACAATGCAATGTTATGAACTCCTCTCTAAGTGTAATGACCTCAAGTAACCGTTAATAACTTAATTAACGAGCCATGAATAACATTTTTCATATAAATCACGTAAATGCAAAAATGAATGAAGATGTTCCCTTCAACTTTCACGGGCAAAATGTCGGAAATTTCGCGTCACGGTGTCATTTCATTGGTAAGTTTAAAATTGGATCGCGCTCCGATTGGCCGAAATCTCAACGGGTCAAACGTTGCTATGTTCAGTCGAGTCATCTCGGTGCACACTGCACAGCCTTCGCTATGTTCAATTCAGTCAGTCCGCCGCGAGCTGTTGTGGGGGTACGTTGTTGCTCAGAACGCATTTGCGCAACGCCCGTTTTATTTAAATAGAACTGTAACAAATTTTATGAACAATATATCTAATAATTTTAACATAAACTGTGTAATAAATATACGTTATTTGAATAGAAGTGAAGTGTTATTTCGCGATCGACGCGATCATTTCTTTGGTGAAGTCGCTGAAGTGTAAAGAGGTAAGTTTTTATGAATTTTAGCGAGAATGCGTGGTTACAGGGAGCCCGTGCCGGGTGGATGGCCGGCGAGACAGTCGGTAGTGCTCCGCGTCCGCGTAGGGGAGTCGGAATCGATTGTCGGCGCTCGTGCCTACATACCTATAGCGGCTACACCCTCGCTCTCCTACCCGTCTATTTCTAAAGGGGCCATCAATTAGTCAGATAATCACGTATATTTTAGTTGTTTAAAATATGATAATGATTTGTGATGTAAGATCACGTAGAAGAGTGCGTAGGGTACAGTCGTGAAGACACGTTCTATTACTAGACACGTACGGATTTGCATTCCTGTCGTGGTGCACTTAGTGTGGGTGAATGTACCCACAATGTTTCAAGGACATGCTAAATGCACTATAGAATGACCTTAATTTTTTTACTTTTCTTATAAGATTTCTTTCAGATTCTTAGGACTCCATTTGCATATTTTATGTAGATTGTTAAAGTATAACAGCTATAAACCCACTATATATATGGTATTTTCTCATTACTTTATAAAGAACAATGGAGGTACATTATAAAAACATTTGAACCAACATTTTATTTCATTTAATAGATTTGATACGAAAAAGTATAAATTTGTTCAGAAAATGAAAACAAAAATACAAAATTGCACTGAATTAGGTAGGTACCTACCTGCTTCGAAATTCAAAATCAGCTTGATTATTTAATTATTGAAAATAATAAAGATGAATTTCCCAAATTTGTATAGGTACCTACCTAGCAACCTTTTTTTATTAAAATTTGTGACTAATAGGTAGGTATTTTAATTTATAAATTATAGCCGAGAACTCTAATTTTTAATATCTAATGTTATTAACCTACCTATTTGAAGTTTAATATACCTAATTTATGGATAACTGCTATTATTAAAAAATAAATAATTTTGTCCACGCCGTTTAATTTACATTTAATTAAATGTTACATTTTTCTAAGCTAGGTATTCAGCTGACAGCTAAAAAATAGAATTTATTGAAAAATAAATACTTTTCCATTTATCATAACTCGAGGATCTCTCATCTCTGTTTTGAATAGCGCATAAAATAAACCGCCTACCGTCCACAATGGTTAATTGTAGTATAAAATGGGCGGGTAATTTCCCGGGCATTTGTGTCCGGAAAACCGGATAATCCGATGCAAGGAACGACGTCATTTTGCTAATGCACTGTGGCTACATTCAGACTACTCGGATATTATCTGTATCTCTTTTGAGATGGTTTTGTGGATACAATATACTTTTCTCGAGTATGTTCTGTGTGTGTAGTTTTAAAAATAATTTATTAATTTTTAATGAAACCAGTCCATCTGATTGAAAATATCAAGATCTTAGGATCAAGATGTGTTCAGAAGATTTGCGTATTCTTTGTCATGTTTTTTATTCTAATCAAGCCAAAATGTAGGTTTAAAGACGTCAACATTATTTTTTTTTATGACCAGCAGAGTAAATACGCTTTTCGTGGAAAAGCAATTTTCTTCACTTTTTTCGGTTGAAGATGATATTTCATCTCACGGATCTGAAATAAGGAAGCAAGTGTCTAATAACCGTGAAGCAAGTAATGGCTCATAACATCTAATGATGTCCGTAACATCATTAGATGTTATGAGCCATTATTGCCCATAATTAGCCATAGCCCATAATTGATGATCAAATATATTTATGGCAACCCAAAACAGTGTGATTTATTTTGTATATTTACTTTAAAGTTTAAATGGATTAAAATGATTTATTTGACTCACGTATCCATGAGGGAGCGTGGTAGGTAGGTAACGGACAGAATGAATAAATCGCGTTTGAAATTTGGTTGACAGATTTATTTTATTTGTAAACAATATTTGTGAAAACTCGATAAAATACAATAGATGAAATAGGCGAAGGTGACGAGCGAATCTTTTATCTTGAATAAAATTGTAATACCTACATAATATGTACCTACATAGCTGTTGATGGAAGCTCTTCCCTCAAAATTCTTACCAGTATTGCCAGTATGTTCAATATGTAAATATTTTTTACAACACAAGCACGACCTGACATCTGGTTCATCAAATTAAAATGAATAAGAGCATTATAGTTTATACACAACGATTAATTGGAAATATCTTAACGAGAAGATGCAGCGAGAAAGTGGATAATTGCTCCACAATTAATTATGAATAAAATTAAAATTGAAGCATTTCAAACTGTAAATATGTAAATATATGATACAAATTCAAGTGAAAGCTCGATAATTCATAGCACTTGACGCGCAACGGTTTTGAATGCATTTTATATTGAGATTATAATAATATGATATTGTAGTGAAAGGCACACAAAATAACTGACTAATTGCGCGCTTGATACCGGCTAATTAAAATAATTACTCGTCGCATGAGTTCGGCAATTTAGCATTTTTGTTACCGCACAACAATTATTATAATGTTTGTTTTTGCACTTATAGTGTTATGCTCGACGCATTACAGAATGCAGAGTGAACTGATTTCCAGATAATTAAGGGTTGAATCTCGTTAATTAATGATTAAAAATAGACTTCGAGTTTGAAACATTTTATGTTATAATTAATGAGATATTGTTATTAAATCTCATTGGTGAAATAAATTAGTTTCTAATCCATCTTTTTCGGTATTGTGACTTGAAAGATGGTTTCCTCTAGGTAACTACCATCACAGTTCAACTACAAGTTTAGAATCAGATACGAAATAGGCATAATGTTTTATGGCAAAATAAAAAACAGCCAAAACGGAGATTAACGAGATGAAGTTATCACCATATGTATCGAGATCCGAAAGCTCTCGAAGTTAATATGCGTATCGATAGTGTTGATAACTTATCAGAAGGCACATTCGGCTAATTGCCGTGATACGCGCTTATCAAATGGAATCGAATGGATTGTGTTTGAATGTATGGTTTGGTTGGTGGTAAAAGATTCTATGGATAGGGAAATAGTTTCATGAAACAACGTGACATTGACTAAAGCAAATCAACATAATTAAATGTCACTTTTGTTTTTACTTTTTAGTAAATAAAAAGCTATTTGTGTTTTGTTTTGATTGATTGAATTTTTCAAGTTAAAAAAATCACATGCATATTATTAACCGACTTCAAAAAAAGGAGGAGGTTATCAATTCGGTCGGTACTATTAGTTATCAGTCGAATGACTGTGAAGTCAAAATCTTTTAAAAAGAAATATGTACTTTAAATAAATAAATAGAATTAGGAAGAGATTTCTTAAGCGTAAACCATTACTATTTACTACGTTGCTTCTCAGTTCTCAAAAGTTGTCAAGTCAGCATATGAAAGTGTATAGAAATTTAGAAAGTGGCTATTGATATGTGATAGCGATATTGTATAAGCAATGATTTGTCAAAAATATCGGAATAGCAACAACATGATTAGAAATTCATATTTTTGTTTCGTGGAGAACGAAGTTTTTGAAGCATTTTTACTATGTTTGAACAAAAATTATTATTGAGAAATAAATTTATTCCAAAAACAAGTATATTTGTGTCACGTTATTCTCTTTTGATAGGGTCACGAGCACGACTCAGGTGAAACAGACAAAAAACAAACAAGATTGTTTGATTAAAATGCGAAACGATTGTTTGATTTCACTTGGTCGTGATTTGTGATCTTATTTTTTTCGCGATAAATGTTGTTTACAATGTCATGATATTGTTTTGTATTGAAACTTTCAGTTGTAGTGTTTCCTTAGAATCGATAACGGAAGCGATTGCCACGCCACTATCTCAAGTACCTAGAACACAATCGTTCGGTAGCTACAGAAGTTCGAACAAAGAAAATGCTTTTAGGTCTAGGACATACTTGACGGTATCAAAGACGTAAGAAAGCGAACTTTGAGAATCTCAGAATGAAATGGAAATATGACCATTTATGATGCTTATGGTATTTCAAATTGTGAAGGATGAATATTTTTTTAATGTGGGATTTTAACCGATGCCCTGATTTAAATATTTACAAGGATTTGTAAAGGAGTTACTCAAATTACTTAAATTTAAAACAATCTATATATTCAAAAACTCTTTTGTTTTTGGATCGACGATTGATGACTGGTCATTGGAGTAGTAATTAATTTGTAAACGTAAGCTTGTGTCCTAGGTTCGTTCCCAGGTAAAAGAATAACAAAATTGAAAATACCTAAGTAACACAGTTCCGAGTCTAATCAACAGCAACCCTCTTTAACAAAACGACGCTTCAAGGGTTGCGACCCCATGTTGGGAATCGATTGGAGGGTGCTACAAATAGAAAAATCAAACGTACTATGTAAAATGTAAATACAATAATAACTAATTCACAATGACATTGAAAATGTTGCAGGTGAATAATATTGTAACAGGTGTATGGTGTTCAGACGTGACGTCATTTATTTTGACTGAAAAAATCTTACTTCGAGACACTAACGACCGGTTTCGAGTATTTGATGAAGAACGTCTTAAACCATACATAAATATTTATATGTGACATAAGCTTTCTCAAACTTTAATCAAATCGATTCTCAATAATTCAGAAATCGGATGTAAGTGACTTCTACTACCTACTCGATTTATGATGTTTAAATTTTTATTACAAACTATTTTTATTAAAAGTGCTGGGTGGCAACCCTTATGCTGTTGCCAAAACAAGAGTAGCTGAAGTAGCTTGATATATCAGTTATCTGCAAGTGAAAGTGCCCTTAAAAGACAGACGGAACAGACTATGTACTATGCTTTGGGGACACATATTTTTAAATAATTGTTGGGGTGCAAGTAAAATTAATTTAATATTACAATCAAATACTAATATATCATAATAGATATTATGTAGTTCTTTTCATCCAGCCATTATTTATTCTGCAATACCAAAATAGTATAACAAATACAGTAATGTACCACATGCAGTTTTGTCGCAATCCGGATATATTAATTAAATTATGCCTCCTAGTTCCGATGTAATTATACCTAATTTAGAAACAATATATAGATTTATCAAGGCGCGATGGATCTTGAGATCATAAAAGGACGTTTGGAGTAAGCGCGGCAATGTCAACCCAAATACAGATTAAATATGTAAATGGCGTAGTGCTACAGATTATAAATAGTAGCATATAGTAGTTCCCGCGCCAAATATAGACTTCATTACGACCTTTGCATTGAAATTCCCTTATTTACTGATGAATCATCTGTTTACAATGATCGATATGGTGAGTTAGGAATACAAAGTTGATTGAAAAAGAATATTCAATAGTGGCTACATAGTTGTAGTTTTCTTTGCTTTTATTTGAGTGTTTGAAGATAACTTGATTTTGTCTACGTAGGTACCTATCTTGTTTTGCTTTCAAAAGTAATTATCCTCGAATGTATTTCCCTAATGGGTTATTAAAATTAATTGTTTTACAAATCATTCAACAAAATAAACCAAACAAATGTGAAATAAACTTTGTATATGCGACGGTGGCGCCATTTGGTTTAACAAAGATTTAAAATTAGAACGCGTGTTGCGGTTTTCCTTTTTGCCCGCGAATTCCGTCTGCTTGGACAGGAAACATTCCATACTTTTGTGCATATTTATCAAATTTAAGTTGAATATTAAACGTTTTAAGCGAAATTACTAGAAACAAACAAACTACATAATATAGTTCAAGATAACTGGTTTTTTGTGAGTAATTTTTAATCTATTTAATGAATTAGAATATGATTAGAATTTGATTTTTCAGTAATTATTATTGATGAATTTTGAAAAAGGATAATATTATCATGTATTCTATTGGAATAACTTTGTTTCTTGTGTGTTTACTTTTACTTGTATTATCAATTAAAGAATGAATAGATTACTATCTATATATGTATACAGCATAATATAAAAGTAATAATCGTTCCCTGCACGCTTAAGGGCCTGTGTCCGCGCCATGTTTCAATGCACTTCATTTACGATGCGGCGAACGTTTACTGCCTCTTGACTGGATGTTATAGGGCTGACACACGCATATTAAATCAATTATTGAAAGAATAACATATGAAGTGATTACATGATGATTTAATGCACTTTTATTTTACAAAATAGGAGTACGAAGTCGCGTATTAAACTTTTGGACTTTTTCAACGGCACACTGCAAAACACGGACAGACGAGAAATTGTTTTCTCATAGTAATTAAAAATCATATGCATGTAAAGCTTTTGATACAATAAACGTGCTTGTTTTTTTTAATCAAGAAGAAAAAGGATAAAATTGATTCAATCAAACTGAGTTTTTATTTCGGCTATATTTACGACTCAAACATACTCAATTCCAAAACGTAACAGCTTATTTAGAAATAATAAGCACATGACATATTTAAAAGGAAAAACATTAGGCGGAACCTGCATTCATAAATAATTTTATGGCGCCTTTGCCATTTCGTAGTTTAATAGTAGGTACAATACGTAGTAATAAGTCCATTCACTGTATTCCCCTTGGGAGAGTTAATATATTTTAGTAGCGGAGTTAATATTTATAGCATAGCGTGTCGATTTTACTATAATAATATTCTCTCGTGACCTTTTCAATCTCGCTTTAAAATAAGTTTATTCAGTTTACATTTGGATTTTAATTTCTCCACTTATATCTTGCAACAGAATACATACTGTCTAATATTACCTAAGCCACTACCTACCCCAGGAAACATATTTTGTGTTTTTGTGTGATATTTTTGGAATGTTTTCAGTCAAACACACTAACTTCCTTAACACAGGACTTTCCTAGCTAGGAAGACAGAGCCACACTGTAATTGTACTGTATTAATTTTTGTACTCAATAAAGGTATTTTTATTTTTTTATTTTTTATTTTAAACAACTGGACTAATTTAAAACAATAATTCACCAGCACAAAGCTACATATTTCTTGTCTCATACGGGCAATATTTTATTTCGTCTTTATCCCGAGTCACTTCGGTCGGCTGGTGTTGTATATTTTCTATGTTTTCTGAAATGGCAGCCCTAGAGGCAGTCGTAATGTCGTTTAAATGCGGCGCTGCGCGCTGACTGTCACTTGATATGATTTACTTGTAAACAATGGCTCATTCGATATACTATGTTGTATATCTCGAAGCTGTAATAGAGTTTAATAAAACATTATGGTGGATTGGGATTCTATTGTTTTCGGTCACTATTTGTTGGTCATAATTATGTTTCAATAATATCAGTATTGGAAGTTGGAACAGAACAGATATCTACATACAGATATTTTGTTACAAAGCTCGGACATAATTTAACAAACCACCGTTATTCAAAATTATAATCACTGATAAAAAAAAGACGTGTGGCACTCGGGGACTGCCGCGGTAAAGCTATTGCATGCTATGCCTTCAAGCCACACCTCCGTGCCCGTCGGAGTGGGGAGCGTGAGGTTTTTTCGTTACGAAATTTCTGGATTCGGTCCCCGCGCTCAAGGCCCGCGATAGAAGCTATGCAATAGCTTAATAAAAATGATCAATAGCTTCCGTAAAATTTACCATTTACAAAAATCTTTAGCTTTGGCAATAAAAGAAGACTCGTCTAGACTAGAGTGAGCAGACTAGACTCTAGTGAGGCAATAAAATGAAATGAAACAAAAACCTTCTCAGTGGGACATAAACATAATATTATATAGTCAAGCAATTATCTCACTGCAATCCTAAAGGCAGAACATTAAAACAAAACTATCTCAATAAGAAATACGAATGATACAGGCTACAGCCTTGTCCTTAGGGGCTTAGGCCCATTATAACATCTGTAAGTGCAAAACTTGACATCACCATGCATGTAGCTAGTGTGTGGCATTAACATTACCCCCTGCTGATTCCATCTTGTTAAGTACCTCGATATAGGTAACTCCCGATCAATCTAGGTTAACTTACACGTAAATAAATTTTAAGTGTATATGTCCAATCAATTTTATAGCTAAAACATTTCATATTTAGCAATTAATGGGTAAGCGCCATTTTCGAATTCATTTTATCCATTTACGGTCGAACTATTCGAATCTCAACTAAAATGGTAGCGCGCAGGCGTCAGTGTCAAGGTCACGATGCGCGCCGAGTGCGTTGACTTTTATTTTTATTTTACCCAATCGCGTGCAGCTGCACGATCAGCCAGTATGACTCATTGATTTATTTTTTATTCCTTTCTGAATATTTTGTATCTGTCCCATGAATTAATTACGTGACGACAAATTCGAAATTTGATTTGGGAATCTATTCTGTTTCTAAACTGGCAATTCTTTTTCTTTTTTTTTACAGAACCATTTTAAAAAACGAAGCTTGTGAATGGGCTGGTTTGTTACTTTGTTATATTTTGTCGGATAATAATAAAAAATTGTATATCAAAGCAACGGCATGGAGGTTTTTTTACACGTTTTTGGTTCTATAACGAGACAATGGCAGTTCTATATTTACCCGGCCTATCCCAACAAATGGCAGTGCAGCAAACGAGTAATCTGGACGAAGGCAAAACAAAATGGAGAACGTTTTAAATATGTATAACGCACGAGGATAAATGCGCTTTTAAATATTTTATACACAAAGCTTGTGGTTGTTGCATTGTTTCAGTTCAGAACGCGAGTGTAAGTATATATTTATGAATGCGAAACTTTTAATACAGACGATATTAAATTTAATTAAAAAGTTGTTTTCCGTGCCATAGTGTTCGTTATCCGGTGAAATGTTGAAGAATTAGATGTGAAAAATAACACAAGTTAATTAAATTTCGGAATAATTAAGCGATAATTGTCTGGATCCGCTATAATTAGCGCCTTTTCTGCGTGGCGGTGGTGTGCATCGAGCCAGCGCATCACGGCCCGGTGCCCCCGGGTTTTGGTGCTTTTTGCTAAATTAAGGCCTTATTTAAATAAATTATATGCTGGTGAGAGTTTAGAAAGCGCGATGTGGAATTTAAGACGATTATGTTAATTATTTTAGGTGAACTTAAAGATACGGTGTATGTTACAGTGTTTAATTAATAGCAAATAGGTGAGTGTGAGTAGGTATATATTTAATGAATTGTTTTAAGTGGTTTCAAATACATATCCATAAATTTTAATGGGACCGTATTGATTAAAAGCTTTTTATATGTTTGCGTTATAAAATCTTATCAAAAATATTCATTTATTATGATGACATGAGAATTTTTAAAGTTATTGGTTATTCCTTAATTTGTAAGTTCGATAATTTATTGAACGAAGACAAGTTCTTAAAACATCTAGTATTGAACAAAGTCATACAAGCTCTTTAAACATCTAGTATTGAACAAAGTCTAGCCCTTAGTATTGATAAGGTATCGAGAGGCTGGGTCGTTGAACCAGCATAACGGTCCGCTTGCGTGAGCCGTAGCACGCGAAATGCTATCCCGATCGTGATGCTTTAGATAGATGGAGGTTAGTTTAGATTTGATTTAGAAATTTTTAATTTAGTTGAAATTTTATATATATTTTATGTAGTTTGTTGTACCTAAGTATAATGTTTTTTTTTTTTGGAAAAATGTGATGTATGCTATAAGCTATTGTTTACATGTGGCGAGCTAATAATAATTAAATTATTTGTTAAAATAATACGTACAAATAAGGAAAACTGTGTGTAATAATTACAAGCCGTGGGCACTAAGCTTTAACTCAAATCACACGCACTATATTATAAGCATGCGACAACCGGCGACAAGTGATTTGGGTTAGTAATAAACAGCTTTGAATTTCATCTGTATCTTTGTCCGCTAGTTATATCAATTTGTTAATAAACAATTACATATACCCCAAATACACCAAACACCTTACAATCCATCCAAAATGTTTTACGTAACATATTCACCATAAAAACAGCATCATCAGAAATGATTGACAATGTAACAATTAACAATGGTCTCGTGCCAAACGGGTTGTACCGTGGTAGTACCGAATCCACATTTTGGTTACCGTTAAATACCGGTTTGGTTATGGATTATCTGCTCCCTGAGTAGGTAATCATGGATTGGTAGCTTGTGACGGTAATTCTTACACTTAATGTTGTTATAGATGGGTGGTAAATTAGCAAGATGATCGTTTTAGATTGGTGATTTATGGGAAAGTATAAAATATAAATATCAGAAATAATAGTCAGCATGTTCGATATAGCATATTTTGTACTTGTTCATAAATTGGTCGTGTGTCTATAGATGATAATATGGACATATGGATTATGGAGTGTCTCTTTTTAACCTTAGATCATCTTTAAACGCATTCCTCGTACGTATTTATGTGAGTTTGGCAGTAGATAGTTTGCCAAGGTGTCTTTGGTAACTGTATAGCAAAATACGCCTCTTGATCTCTTTATATTTTTTTACTGGTCTTAAACTGTTCATTCCATTATTTATTCCTCGTCTATAGGTTTAGAGACATTTATTTCAAAGAATTTTACAATATAGTTATTTGATTCCAAACTTCTCCCTTTAATTAATATATTATTATTTGTTATATCCATTAGAAGTCGAAAACTAACAAGATTTATCTATTAATAACTCGTAAAATAGTAAACGCTCCCGACAAGATGCAATGCTCGGACAAGGCGATAAAAGCCTATTTATATACCGCACCCATTCACCCGAGCTTTTCTGATGTTATCTTTTAATTAATTGTGGCACAACATGCTTTGATATTTAAAATGAACATGCTTATAAGTTATACATTGATTGATTGCTTTCCTTAATATGTCGTGTCTTGTGGGTTTTAATTGATTGTAACATACGATACAAGAATCGAAACCCATAGATAGATAATTATAGTGTCCTTCAGATTTGAACTTAATTGATTAAATTCATCAAAGTTTCTGACTAGGATTTTAAGACAGGATTTAGTAGAGCAATAGTCATCTAAACTACACATAGGTTTCATCGATGGCATGCTGTGTGTTATGGGTGTGATATCCAACTCAAAGCTATTGTGTGGCTATTGCCAGCGGGATAACAATTGATAGAGATTCCTTTGATTAGCAAAGCACAAATCAAACATTCGATTTAATAACATTATAGCAAGTCTCTAAAATGTGCCTCATATGTAGGTAGTCTCATTCATAAATTCTGACTTATAGGCTATAACAAAGCACATATAAGGTTTTTTTCTAACTATTACCTACGTCTCCTTTTTATAAAGACGTAAATTGTATGAAGGTTTTTTGTAATAATTCTTTTAAACAGGAGAAGTTACTGCCTTCCACATATTTTTAAGTACAATTCATCAATCTAAACATTATTTTTATAATTTTGGCAACGATGCAAAACCCTGTGTGGTAGGGCAATGCCCACCTCGTTAATACATCTGGCCTGCACTTAGCAGCCATGTGTTTTGTGTTCATTGCTTTTTATTGAAAGTATATCTTCGTGGTATATTAAGAATGTGTTTGATAGGTTGTAATGCCACTAATACTATTAGGAGACACGGTTTCGTCGTTAAATATGAATTATGGAGTGTTTAAATATGGACTTGTTATCCTAATTTATTATAGTGGTAGTGTGAAAGTTTATTGTTTGGACACGTGTGATGTTAATAGATATTAAACTGAAGACGACTTTCATATTATAGTAATGATGCAGAAGTAAAAAAAACAAGATATTGTATTGAATAAAAAAACTCAACGAGCACTTGTTTTTGGTATTCATGTAATTTCAAATATTACAGTGCCGTTTCCACTAGATAATTTTAATTATAAAATATGAAATGCTTTTAAATAAATTTTACTACATATAGCAAGTGCGTCATATACCTAATTTGAAAGATTTGCAGTCGTAAAATGTACATACATATTCATATATTTTAAAACTTTACAATTTTATGTATTTTCCACCTTGTTTTCGAATACCAGCGTCAAAGCCAGCGTCATAACTTTTAACTTGATTTCTAAGCTTCGCAAAGATCACAAGATTTTTCATTTAATTACATTATATTTTATGAACATCATTATATTTAACGGCACTACCCAAACGATAAACTTTCAAGCCATTCAGGTAACCTGGAAAGTAAAGATGTCTGAAAACGATTGGTCATCCCAGTAACGACTTACTGTACTTTCAAATTATTACAATCTAGGAAACCACGCTGCTTGAAATGTATAGAAAGTAGGGACCCATCAATGAATACAGTAGCTTTAACCCGCGACTTTTTCTGCAACCAAGTCTGTGTGGAGTGGTTGTATGTTTTCACAAATATGTACCTATTTAGGTCCGCAATATCTAATCTATATCTATGACAAATTCGTCCAAGAGAAACAGCTGTTTAGGCGTGATAACAGAATATTTATACTTAATGTAGTTTTCTTAATTTTCTATTAATATTTTTTTTAAACATAATCTTAATATGTATTAAAGAATCCTACTAAGTGTCAACGTCCATTTTTAAGTTTACCCTAACTTTCGCATCGCCCCAATTCATTTTCATAAAGCTTTACTGTGCTTTACTTACGATTTTAAAACAAAGCAGGGGCTCGAAGCTAGTATGTATCGTATATCAGTGTCAAACAACAATCTCGTCTACAATTAATGGCTTGCATATTAATAGTATAAATACTAACATCCGTCGATATGTCCGTCCACGGTATCAACTATCAACTCCCAACGGTCATTGCAATTTATTACACGATATCTATTCTGTCATATACACTTGTTAATTAAAAGAAAGGAAAGAGAAATGTGAATTATACTGTGTTCGATTTTACGCGACCTTTTATGATATTAACTGTTAAAAGTATTTTGATTAATGTTAGCTTTTCACTCCCTTTGAGTTTGAGTTTGTACTTTGTATAATATGCTCTATGTCCTTCTCAAACCTTTACTAACGCCAATGTGAAAAAAGTCGAAACCAGTCAGGTTTTCGTGAAAATGATAGGTATACGTATATGTAGAAAGACTTTTGCATTTATGATATAAACATAGGTTATCTTTGATATCGTTGAGTACGGAGCATTTTCAAAAAGATCGCATATGAAGTACATCTCTCTACGTGCCTTTTATCTTAACATATCAGAATTGTTTGCAATACAGCTACAATACTATAGCTCTCGTCAGCATAACGGAAACTAGACAAAGACGCGAGTAGTCCGGAATAGTCTCGGCTGATTGAACCCAGGTGCGCCTTTGTCAGCCGAAGGTCGAAACCCTTGGTAGACACGCCTAGACCCTACCTAGAATGAAGTAACGTATTTTTAGAATAGTACTAATGCTGAATAGGGAATAAATTATTATGGTGATCAGTGGTTTTCAAATTTGTTATTTGATTAGATCATTGTAAAAAAACTTTAAACGGACAGATTTAATTCCTAGTTGTGCACTTATCAAGGTTGGATAGGTGACAGTACAATATTAATTCATGGGTTTAAGTGTATTTTTCAGTTTTTAAAAAATGTTTTAATTATAACTTGTTCCATTTATCAATGAAAACTGTCCTATCGAGGCAAATTTAATTGAAAAAGAACTGGTGATCAACTTATGCTACCAGACTTACCACATTACACTAAGGTCCTCGACCAAATGTTATATTTTTTCATATTTAGGCCTTATACATAATATTGTTTGTTACATAATATAATTAACAACATGTTTCTTATAAATATTACGTAATACATTACATGAATGACAAAATTCAGCAATTTTCGGAGTATAATTCTGTTATCCAGCTCTGCGTGACGGTTGCATTGTTATGCAAATCTGTTAATCCGATAGCATCACATTCAAATGCTGAATGGTTATTCATTAGTTAAGTATTAGGTTCTGGTTTTAATTATGGGAACTATATTTTAGTCCTATATCTGTTAATAATGTGAATCAAATTGAATATTTCAAAAAATGTGAATCAAAGTGAAGATTTCAATCCGTGGGCTTGCTCGCAACTTATTTTGTATGTAGCTTCAATCTTCATACAATGGCTTTGCTCGCGTATTTACATTATAAAAATAATATTGTATCCTAAACGAAACTCGATCTTATTTCTTAATTAATTTATACAAGTCCATTTAACCTTTCTAAAGTTACAATAATATTAATTTTATTCATTATTTGTAAAAAAAGAGCAAAATACGCTACATTCCTAGGTACTAATTCTCTGTCATATTGAAATCATAACATTTGAAAGCGCGAATGATCCGTGCCTAGTCGGAAGATGCTGCCGGTCCATTGTCTCGCATAACGGGTAACGGTCGTGTATCTGGGGCAGATATCGGCAGAAATACTGTTAAACACCACTACAGGTACGCTGAGCAATGACTGAGAGAGTGACGTCATTGGTCTTTCATTTGTCGTGGTAATCTTTGATTGTAGCGATTATTCAAATTGAGTATAAAAAAATGAAAGATATGGACATATCACATAATTAATGTGATGATTTCGATACATAATTCATTCTAGGACTGAACATTTGTATAGAAGTATTTGTTGTTATTATCAGAAATTTTTGTGATTATAACTGTGAACAATTTCTTAGATTAATATAAGTAGGTACATAAAACTGAATGTGCTCTTTGTGAGTGCGTGTAAAGCTTTTTTGTGCGAGTTTTGAATAAAATATTAGCATAACCACAGAGCATAACTACCATGATGCATCTAAACGCTTAAATACATCTTAATAAAAACGATTAAAGATCAAGCTTTTATGCTAAATCTTAATATATATAAATCTCGTGTCACAATGTTTGTCCTCAATGGACTCCTAAACCACTTAACCGATTGTCCGATTATAATAAAATTCGCACACTATGTGCAGTTCGATCCAACTTGAGAGATAGGATAGTTTAAACATGTAGGTACCACGGGCGAAGCCGGGGCGGACCACTAGTTTTATTATAAATTTCTTCATATCATTCCACTTCAAGTATGGGAATGGAAACCAAAGATTGACATCATTAAGATTATACCTACTGTGAATTATGAATACTGTATATTAAATTTGTTGGTCATACTTAATTTGCAATTTCTACCTACTATAAAAAAATATCGCAAGCCATTTATTTTATGACGCATAAAAGCACTTTTGGAAAAAACTTTTAGATAAATATGCAATTAAAATAGATTTATACAATTTTCGTTTTAAAAAGTTGTAAATTTGTAAAACTATGTCAGATCTCTGTGAATTTATTTTTAATTAATGAAATATCGGAGTCAAGCACCCTTGCTTTTATGAAAATAAAAATAAATGTAATCGTATTTTAGTTTTAACAAATTTCACTATGGAAAACAAGATGTCACAATGAGGCCAAGAATAAAGTAAATAAATGAGAAAACATCGTGTTTGTATAATGCATGCTAATTTATAATTAGCTACGGTCCAAGCTAGAAGCTAGTGCCTAGACAAAAGCAGTGGCATATACTGTACTTCATTTGCTTTTGTGGCCAGTAACAATACCTGGCATTTCTTAGGAAAATACTTTTCTAGGTAAAAACAGTAATTTTCAATATTACTATCGTAAGTGATACCGGTAAAACATACATTACCATTTATAGTCTTTATTGTACTACACTGTAATTTATAATTCAAAAAGCTTATGTGTTTGTCGGTTCGTTCTTACGCATCAAATGCTAAACAAATTGTTCAAATTCTGTTATGTAATAGTTGGTTGAATTTATCCATTAGGTCGTATAGTTCTGAGTCCCTTATGAGATAATAGGCTTATCGTTAAATAAGAAAAACAGCGTGCGTGCCGAGCACACGTGTCAGAAGTGAAACTTCTTTGGCAAGATTCAAAGATAGCAAAATTCGCTAATGATAGAAAAAACGCTTGGAAATTTTACTCTCAACACGCCTAAAGTAGTTAATAATATTATTTTGTAATCTGTTATATTATGTACTATTGTTTTGTTAACAAGTATTGTATGCAGTATGAATTTCTTCTAAAAACCGCTATTATAGTCAATCACACCTATTAAAGACATTACCTAACTTCAACATCCTCTTCCAGTAACCATGAACGGTCTGAACGGTCACGCCAACGGCGAGGTGAACGGCGCCGGGGACATCATCACGCAGAACCAGCAGCGCGGCTGGTGGACCATCGGGCTGATCAACTCGCGCTACCGGTACCTCACCGCGGAGACCTTCGGCTTCAAGATCAATGCGAATGGAACTAGCTTGAAGAAGAAGCAGATCTGGACTTTGGAACCAGCTACTGGGAATGCTAATGATAGTGAGTACTGTTTATATTTAAATATTTACAGAAATTACAAGTACAATCTATAGCTTGGGAAATAAGCTTCTTCTTATCTTGTAATTTGAAAACTAGGTAAAATACTGCAAGTAATATACTGTATTTACTACTTAGTACTTTAGTAGCGAATGTATATTTTGTTATAACATTAACACTATTGTGGTATTTCTTGTAATCGAGATTAAATTCACATCCTTTTGTGAGAGCTATGTAACTAATTAGCCATTGTATTACATTTTGAAAACTGCTATTCCTATAAAATATTAAAAAGACCTTATTATTGGAGTGCTGGACTACCTTACGAAACAAGAAAACGCTAAGCTTTAATTAACTGTATACCGGTACTGTCAATAGGTAACCCATCAATAGGTAGTCGGGATCACAGGTCGCTTAACGTGCAGTTAACGGATCAATATGTACAACAATCTAAGCAACTACAT
>CAJQZM010027860.1:0-13119 GCA_907164665.1 Colias nastes | reverse complement strand
TGCCCTCTCTAGATCTAGAAATTTTGTTTTGGTAGCCCCTCCCCATAACATGTAATAAAAACACAATTTACACGCGTCATCAGAAACTCTTCACAATTTTTCTACAAAATTGTATACGAAAAACCATCGCAGATTCCAGAACGTGTGTCCATCTTATTATATTAAACTCGTATAAAAGTTGTAAAATCATTTTTACGCCTTAATAAAAGAGAAGCCATTTTATTCGTAACGAAACGAGGGACATTAAGGTCCTTTACGAGTTCCCCCGTAGTTATTAATGTCTGTAATGTAACAATAACTAATGTCATGTTTGTGCAGGTTATTTAAATCATCGTCACGACCTTAAAGTGATTCGTTAACGCGAACAACAAAGACCTAGCTTTTGATATATTGTGTAAGTTAAAATGAGTATAACGTAAAAGTGTTACATATTTATTACAAAAATGTAAGAATTCAGGAGTACCTATTCTTGTTGATATGGCCGCGTATTTTAAGTTTTGGTGATTTTATTGTGTAAAACGTTAATAAAAGTCGTGTGCTCTTTTAGACATAATTTTTATGAATATCTATCTGGATCTAATCTTTTACTCAGGTGTTTTGCATACACATTATTTGAATATGAAAAAAACTAGTTAAAATAATATTGCTTTATCGAAGACAATAATTAATTTGTTCAAACGATAATTCCAGAATTTTATGTAAACACCTGTGTTCTAGATACGTATTTAATTCAAAACATTTCGTAAGCGGCTATCACATGCAGCCCTTTACAAAATATCAAGGATAATACCATACAATTGGAAATACACCTTATGTAAAGCAAATAAACACTAAAATGGAATACACAAATTAGGGGTTTGTTTATGTAATGTTTACTTAATCAAAGCGATTGAAATTGATTTCAAGTGAAGCTAATCCGTTTAAATATCCTTTCGGCTGATTGATCACGCTCGTTGAATACACCAGAAGTACTGCGAGTAAATTGGGACTGGATTTCAACAATTATTAATTATTATATTGATCGTGTGTAGGAGTACTCATGTTTAAGCTAAAGTATGAAAATCGTGGGCCCCTTATATATAAATCATACGAGGTTTAAGTTGTTCTTGTAAAGTTAGCCGGTACTTGGTGAAAGCGTATTGTAGTCGCGGTATAAATCTCCTATTACTAACATGACCGTTCTCCGGTGAACTTTATATAATGACGACATTTCTACTTCAGTTTTGCAGATTTTATTAAAGCTCGTTATATACTAACAACGGGAAAACTGGGAACTTTGTTGTTATAGCGGGATTTAGAAGAGTATAATTAGAACGTGGGGTACATGAAAGCTCACAAGATGCCCTCATTTCATAGTAAAACCCATCCAATTAAACATAGCTCGTAGTGAAAAGTTGCAATGTTCCTTATTGTATTGTCACAAGGATAAACGCAAAAACTTTTGTTGTAAAAATGGTGTCGAATGTTTACTTAATAATAACGCTTTATTTGTTGTTTGTGTAAAATAATGATACGTCATAAAATATTCTTAATGATTAATCCTTTACAAATTCACTTTAAAGGCAGCATACAATTGAAAAACCATAATTTTTAACTCGTCAGCTTTATAGTATTTTTATTCAAGAAAATGTATAGATAAATGTTTATCTATACATTTTCTCATCTTGATATAACTATTTTAAGATAATGTTATATAAATATATCGCTATATCTGCTTTTTACGTGTCACTTAATATATATCTGATGGATGGGAACGGGGTCTGGGCAGAAGTGACCTTTACTAACACTTTAACACTGTTATTGCTCATTGATTTTTACTTTATTTATAAGATTCACTCCTTTATTTTATAATAAAGTACTGCTCTGCTCATATTAATAAAAAATGGAAATGGAGAATATCTACAAACACTAAATCATTAGCGCATGAAATGATTTTAAAACAAATATACATTTATAAATGATTTTTAGCTGTAAGCTCGCTTTAAATATGAAAGTAAAATACGTTGCAATATTTTCAAGAAACTCGGCACATTAATAATTTCCGAGTATTGCGTAACCCACACTTAAAGCGCCTGAAGCGGCCTCCAGTTATTGTGCTCGCACAACGGCGGACCGGCTCGAAATGCAACTTTAAACAAGCGCAAATGTACGACACAATTTGCACTCTATATATAAATTATAATATGAGGAATAGAGTGCCATTCACTTAATTGTTTCTTCCAATCAATGAACGTACAAAGAACCTGACCTAGAAATTTAAAATTCACGAAACACCGCCTTTCCAATACTAAATCTTAATGTAATAGAGTTAAAACTTCGCCGAGATTTGGTTAAAATTTTATTCTAGTAGCTTAAACTTCGTTTTAGAGTTGCACCAAACTTGTAATCACTGCCATAATAAATATATTTGACGAATGCACTACTTTCTTATCAAACTGCAAGTATATCTACTCACAATATTCCCGCAAAATATACGAGAAACATGAATTACTAGGAGAAAATCTTGCTTTTAAGGGTATCAATTTTTATGAGCACTTTATCTTAATCATCAAGCTAACGATAGTACGTATGAATGGGAATGATTATAACTTTACATTTATACTGATTTTTTTTTTATACACTAAACATAAGTGTTCACAATAATTTTGTACAGGCTCATTAATAAATAGGAAATATGTAATTGTAAATTGTAATGTTCTGTTATATATTTCTTTTATCTCTCTTACAAAAAATAAGTTTGATAACAATAATATAAACTTATAATTTTAACGTGCTACGTAGCCTACGGCGTAGACTGCTACGAAAACAAGCAATTTGGGTTAAGCCAAAAAGGGTTTTTCTTGGATAGCTGTTATTAATATTCGATGGATGTCTAAATACCTGCAAATTATTGAAAATTAGGCGCTTCGTCCGGTTATACTCTAGAAATATAGCTTCGCTAAACATGTAGCTTTATAATGGTAAAAGAACTTTTACAATTGGTCGAGTAGTTTTACAATAAAAAATTTAGAATGGTTAGATAATATTGACATCGAAGTCACAAATGTTAACCAGACAATTACCAATGAACGTGAGCACAGATCGTGTTTCTTGCAGTAACTCGTGGCTTATTATTCTAACGATTCACTCCTCCATTCGCACGACCCCAAGCGACACTCAGCTGAATTAGGGTAGAGTTTATTATAAAGAGATATCGGAGAGTTAATTTAACACCTACTGTACGTGTGTTATAACCTAACTTATTTGCTGATTAAAATATTAATATGATCATTATGATCATCATCAGTCCATTATTTTCCGTCTGCAGGGACACGGACATCTTGTAAAGGAACTACTACGCCATCGCAAATGCGAGCTGGCAGATGTCACATATCGCTGTACTTTTTTATTCTTATCTTCGACATGCCGGTTTCCTTACGTTGTTTTCCTTCGCCGTAGCAGTACTGAATTTATTCGCAGATAGATTGAAAAATCAATTTATTTCCTAGACGTTCGCCTTGTTTCGAACCCCTGTCTTGTCGATTTATATTCCGTGGTCCTCACCACTGCCAAGCCAAGCCACAAATACTTAAATTATGGATATGATGCATTACGTCAATGATACCGATCGTGTGATTTCGTTGAATGAAATCGTTTTCATTTTTGACACGTGTATCATGCGTGTATCACTATTTGTAATATTGATCGTTTGATCTAACATCAATTTATAGAACGGTTTTATTGCGATTGCAATGTTTGTTTTGCTTGATGCAAAAATATCACCGTCGCAATTTGTGGTTCGGAAATTTTTCAAATATTTAAAAGAATTCATAGCTATCATATGAATTCCTTAATTAGCTTTTGGCGCGTCATTAGAAGTTACTAGTCGGAACTTCGATCTTCGATGGAAATAAAGTAACCGAAGTATTAATATATTAGACTTTCATTTTTGAAACAAATTGGAAATCCTACATTCACATCAAGAAGTCCCGGTCTTGGGCATATAATACGAGTCTACGAATATTGCGGTAAATAACATAAAACATCACACGCTCACCGTTCTACCGAAGGTTAACATCAAAGGGTGGTCCATATACTGCGCTTCAATGAGCAAGATAATCTTTCAAGGATTCACAAGGAACTGGCTGAGGCATTGAATCCTTATTATAAACGTATACATGGAAACTATCGAACAATAGACCAGATAGGTAATGCAAATTTATATGAATATTGTTAACTATTCAATAATCAGTTTTATGTTAGATATTATCCGATTCTTATAACTGTTAAGCTTTTAAGCTATATCGAATAAGTATTAAAATAATTCTAAGATCACAGCTAGAAGAGGAAACTCTTCAGTTTCACAGATGAGATAGAGAGAGAGAGAGAGAGAGACAGTGATAATAAAATATGTGTGTTTAAATGCACAAGAAATTTTAAGTAGTTTCGCAACATTCAGGATTGTTTCTAATCTAAAAGAGTAGCAATAAAGTGCTAAAATCAAAGTCATGTAGCGAACAGACACCTAGTAATTAGGTAAACATCGTTGCAGTCGTAATTACTCTTTACGAGTGAGACTGAAGGCGTGCTAGTTTGCAGACTTGCACAGAATAGATTATGAATCTGTTGCCATCCGCTCGCTTTATTACTGTTTCTTTAAATGAACGGCTATATATGGACAGCTGAAGATCTGCTTTCAACAAACATGATTATAACTGCTCAATGAACACATTGAATACATTGAAATACACTGGATTAAATCCCGGTGTGTACGTACCGTACGTTCGGCTAGAAATCAGCTACAATCCGACATAATCTGACGGCAACGGCATATTTGTATTTAATACTTAATAATAATGGCTTAATGTTATAAAGATTTATAAAATAAACCATGATAAAGTCAAAAACTTTTATTTAACGGAGACTTCGTGTTTATAATTTATTTAATACTAGCTTTCCACCCGCAGCTTCGCCCGCGCAATCAAAGAAAAACCCGCATAGTTCCCGGGGTAAAAAGTAGCCTATGTCCTTTCTCGGGTATCAAAATATCTCTATACCAAATTTCATGCAAATTGGTTCAGAAGTTAAGGCGTGATTGAGTAACAGACAGACAGACAGAGTTACTTTCGCATTTATAATATTAGTATGGATTGCAAAAAGTAATGTCAATCTGGTAGTCTAAGGCACAGAAATGAACGCAATATCAGTACTATTATAATGACAATGCAAAGAACACATCAGCTTTCCTCACACAATGGTTCTGAGAATGCCTTTCCTATCTTCACTCTTCGTGTTGTCAAGGAAATGGGAACAAGACACGGACGTGGATTGAAGTTTACGTAATATATTTAGCACATGATATTTATATCATATGTTGTATTCTTAGAAATATTTTAAATACGTGGACGGACTACGATCTTATGTTACGTTACGATGATATTGTAAATAAAATAAAGGCTTCAAAACATTGCTTCAAAATAATGATTTTAACAGAAGGACTTATTATTTTAAACGTAAAAATTAAAAACGAATAGCAACACTTTTACAAAGTACATACAAAATTTACACGAAACTAAAAAGGATTAAAAAGATTAAATAGATAATTTGTAGTGCAAAACTAACCACCAACCAACCACAATTTATACTTATACTAAGTAATGAATATACAAACAATCCATTATATAATTATACAATTGCACGCAATAGGAATATACTAAGGAGATTGTGTAGATAGGAGCGTAAAAATGCGCTATGATTTTAATTTTGGACGTTCAATGCAATTTTTTGTGACATATTTTATCCTAACAAAACAAACGAAAAAACAGTAATATGAATGTTATCTCTTGAAATAATATTTCTTTGTTAGTTTCATTATGTCATATGTTCCACCCCTCTTATACATTTACAATATACCCTTATTTGGCGCGTCCTTAAAATTTTATTCTCGATTCTCATACTAATTGTATACTTATCGATTATCGAATCTACATGTCGCTGTCTAAAAAGTTTCTCTTTGATGATCTGAAACTTCTCGTCGCATATTATAGATATATGAATAAAGAGCCAAAACATTTAAACATATGAATTCTATTCGTAATATGTAACAATATTTAAAATCCTTAATTGATTATCTTTCAGTCACACATAATCGCGTGTCTATGGCACTAATTGATATTAAGTCCACGTGGAAATGAGTTATAATGCAACGTGTGCATTGTACATTCGACATTCGTACAAGATTTTAAAGGTATTTGTGTTGTTTGGGTTTGTTAAACTTTTTTATATTTGTGTTAATTATAATTATAGACTTTTTAAATATGTAACTTTCAATTTTTCTTGACGCAACATCTCGTCAACAAATACTTCGTAGATCGTTTTGTCACTGTGAACTCTAAGTGAAGTCGATAAATTCGATTATCAAACCATAGACGACGCCGATAAGTCTCCAGCCGGGATCACAAACTTGCCTCTCATTATTTTGTATCTGTGACGTATGAATCCGTCCGCTTATTTTAGTCTGGCAACCCCGACGAGACGGCGCCCACATTACCAGCTCAAATGTGAATAACAGAAAAATACTTAAAGGGAAAACAACACGATTCCATCCAGTCATTCTTTTACAATCGCGTTCGACGACATTTATTTTTTAAGAGAGCAATAAATAATGGCGGGACCCAGCGACATCGTTCATCGACTGCCAAAACATTTGTATCGATGTCGTCTATCTATCAATTATTATTTTTCAAGAATTATGTATTGTTTCCTTTTTTTGCGTAGTTGCTGTCCCCGATTTCTCGTACCAATTTTCGCAAGAAAATTCATAATATTCAAAGCAAAGAATTTCAAATCCGATGTAATGTTTATATATACATACTTGGCGATAATGCATTTCTTTTAAGAACATACCTATTACCTACCCTATTCACACTGTAACAGTTCTAGTTAAATTATCGTATCTCTTTGTAAAGTCATATTTTTCCTACATAAAGAAGGAATGGAACTTTCCTTTGATTTCTTACTAATACTTGAATTCAACATTCAAAAGCCTATCCCATCTCCCAAATTCATACCAAAATCATTGACTAATAACTGAACACGAAAGCATTTATTCCATAGGACCTCACATGAACTACCGAGTGGGTGACCGCATCATAACTTGGCAAGGTCATTAATTGGCCAGACGGCGCCACCCTGACACACTTGAATCGGCTGCCAACTAGGAGCAATCATAATTTTTACATGTTAAACTAGATATCGACTAAACAAACACACTACGCGTTGTGAAGCGTTTAATTCGTACATAAATAATACGAATAAGGGCAGATAATTTTCTTTATGTCTTAGATAGAAGAGGAATAAGATAATGTTTCCTATTTGTATGTTATTAAGCTGAAAAGTTTATTTGTTATAATGGTTATCTTTTTGTTTCAGATAGTCCGTGTATTGAGGCTACAGGCTATATAACATCACGCTACGTTCAATGCAGACAAAGTAGCATGGATCAGCTAGTCCAATACACATAATAAAATAATTTAATGGTCTGTTTATTGCTTTACTTTATTATATAATAAATAAGGGTCCTGGTCTCCTTAGATACAATTAAGAGAGACCGATAATTAATATTTGATACCAAAACGAGTCGCGTATCAAGTATCACCATTTAATTATGAAATACCGGTAAAGTTCGTAGGACTCAGGCTATTTTTTGTTTGTTTGGAATTAATAAATTTAATGTACAATGTACAAAAAACTACGGTACTGCGTAAATTATTACTTTAAAAAAAGGTCGTGAAAAACTATTTTTCATTACGAATTCTAATAATAAAAGCTATACTGCCCAAATAATTTCTGTATCGAGATTACATTCAATTTATCGATGATTTTAATTTTTCAAACCATTTTATGAACATTCGAATCATATCGCCAAATATGCTTTGTATAATCGAGTAGATTTCCGCCAATTATGTATTTTTAACTACAGCAATCCTCTTTTAAACATGAAATTATATTTAAATTCTAAAAGCAGAAAGGATGCTATTCAATTAGCTTTAGTTTTAATTGAGTTACTCAAAATAAACCAACCACGACCAATAAATAGACTTTATTTTGAAACTTTATTATTTAATATGGCTTCTATAGAATTTACTGTAAAATTAAATATAATATTCTTTTCACCTTACTAATTTGAGATAAATGGGCACAGTCTGGAAAGTAGGACAGCGTAGTAAAGATGCAGTCAAAGGTGAATCAAGCTCTTCAAAATGAAAACGACGTAATCAAAGAGATATCAGCGTTGGGAAAATGAATTTCCGTGTTAAGGCAATGGCTCTTTAATTCTATGAGTAGCCTGTTGAACTCGCTTTGATTTTAAGTTTAAGGGATTTTTTTAATTGACGGTTTACTATCCGTCTATACCTTAGGGCTTAATTTTAAATGAACAATTTTTATTATAAGAACGAAACTTTACGATTGGGGATTACTTTGAATGACATTTCAGAAGTCAATTATTCAAGCCCGAACTGGCGAACGACTTTTTGTAGATTGGCTCCCATAGGCAAATTATTATTAGTAATTTAAAAATGTATAAGTATAAAAATTATTTTCTGCCCTTATATGACTTTTTTTGTTATGTTTATCAAAATATATTGTATAATTTTAAATTTAGTTGCTTAATTTCAGTATCATTAGATTTACATTTGTTTATAAGTATCTTGATCTTTGTTACATACACTCTACCACACTACTAAAGCTCTTTCTATTCTGGTTTTCTAAAAAGCGCGGGCGAGTCAATCTATCTAATTGTTACATGAAACCCACGGGTATATAAATACCATCCTTTCACTTGAAAGTGAGCATTTTACACAGAATCAATTTACAAAACGCCAACGGTCCCCAGCAATATGAGGTACAAAATTCGTTGTTATCTTCGTATACAAAACGTGGTTTAAGTGGGCGAAAGCTTACAAAGACGCCGTGCAATATTCGTTTATACCTGAACAATCAACTCCTACTCGTTTTACGAGAGATAATTGCAAAATCCTTGTGATAAATGCTGATTTTCTGAGAAACGCCTTCTTACTAGTACAATGTTTTCAGAATCAAAGGCTATATCAAATATGAGAACCATAGTTATTAAATTTGCTTTATTTCTATGTACAACTAGACCAGTCTTTCCCAACGTGGGCGATAACGCCCCCTTGTGGGCGCTGCAGGCCTAAAGGGGGGCGGTAAGAGACCCAGAAAAAAAAGGGGGCGTTGTGTAGGGCTTTGGGGTCGATTTATAATTTCATCTACCTAGCTAGGAAGACTCTTAGACACCGACTGAGCTCTCGATTTCGAGAGTCGACATCTTGTGAACATCAACTAATATTAATTAAGATATAGCTCAAACTCGGTTCGATATAATAGACCGCGGGCAATCATGTTTTAACAAGTTTTTGTTAAATAATCCGATTTGTACATTCCTGTATCAATCGGCTGGTTCTATAATACTTGTTCTTGCTTGTCGAGTAGGTACGATTGGGCGTCGAATGAGATAAACGAGTTTATACACGTTTGTCTTATTCCTGTTGGTGCGTGCTGCTTATGCAATCCTATATAAACGACGTAAATTTATTTTATTTTCATTTGCGGTTTCGCGCATAATAGATAAGCAGTACTTGATTTCAACACTTACGTATTTCTCAAAACAAAACAATGTCGGAAGTAAAAAAGAAGAGACGGCAATACTCTGCGGAATATATTAAATTCGGATTTATCGAAAATCCCACAAACCCGTCGTCGCCTTTGTGTCTTCTATGTCTAAAAACATTTTCGAACGAAGCAATGAAGCCTTCAAGACTGCAAGATCATTTGAATAAAATGCATCCAGATAAGAAAGACAAGAATGTAGCATATTTTCAAGACCTAGAGAAGAAGCATAATACTCAGCCAAGTGTATCAAAACTATTTTCGGCGGCTGCTAAGCAAGATGACGACGGACTTCGAGCTTCGTACAATATCTCTTTGTTAATTGCTCAAAAAGGCAAACCACACAACATCGGAGAAGAGTTAATTTTGCCAGCAATAAAGGAAGTAATAACTACTGTGCTTCATAAACCGGCCGCAGATATTATCCGAAAAATTCCTTTGAGTAATAATTCTGTGCAAAGACGAATTGATGAAATGGCTGAAAACATTGAAGAATCACTGTGCAATCATCTGGGGACTAGTCAATTCTCAATTCAGCTCGATGAGTCCACTTTACCAACTAATGAAGCGTTGTTGCTATCTTACGGGAGGTTTATTAAAGATGAGAAAATACGTGAAGAACTATTGTTTGCCAGAAATTTGGAGACAGATACAAAAGGCGAAACCATATTCAATACATTGGAAAAGTTTTGTGAAGAGAAAGAGATTCCTTTGAAAAATATTATATCAGTTGCTACGGATGGCACTCCGGCTATGACAGGGCGCCATAAAGGCTTCATAGCGTACTTAAAGAATAAAATTCCAGATGTCCTTGCTATACATTGCGTTATTCATAGACAACATTTGGTTGCTAGAAACTTAAGTGAACGACTATTTCAATCACTGCAATATGTCATCAAAGCAGTCAATAAAATCCGTAGCAGCTCTTTGAATGATAGATCATTTCATCAGCTTTGTGCTACTAATGACGAAGATTTCAACCGTTTGTTGCTTCATACTGAAGTTCGTTTGCTGTCAAGAGGCAATTGTCTGATTCGATTTTACAACCTGTTTGACTCTGTGATAGAGTTCTTGGAAACTAAAGATACAGAACTGCGCAACAAGCTCATAACATCAAAGAATGATATAGCTTACATGAGAGACCTGTATAAATTGTTCAACGACATGAACCTCCAACTGCAAGGCGATGAACTAAATTTAATTAAAACAAAAAATGTCGTTGCTGCTTTCGCAGCCAAACTGTTTCTGCACAAAAAGAATATGGGCAGACGTGAGTTTCACAATTTTCCGAATTTATCAGTAATCTGCAGTAACGACGACTTGTTTGCCTACTGCCAACATTTGGAAAACCTCCACATTGACTTCACCGAACGATACCAGGACATTTTAAACTTGGAAATACCAGACTGGGTGTTGGATCCGTTTTCAAATATCAACACAGCAATGTCACCTCAGCTGGAAGAAGAACTTATAGAATTGACAACAAACGAAGAAACAAAAATCAAGTTCAAAAATGGATATCAAGAATTTTGGCTACAAAAACCGATCCCGCAATTGTACCCTGGATTGTGGTCAATTGTTCAACGATTCTTGATAGCATTCCCATCGTCATATTTGTGTGAACGTGGATTTAGTGCTGTGGCAACGCTGCTTACTAAAAAGAAAAATCGTTTGCGTGTTACCGAACGTGGCGACTTGCGGCTGTTTTTGAGTAAATTGGAACCTGATATCAACAAACTTATTGAACAGCATCAGATTCAACCTTCACATTAGTTTTTATATAAGAATTGATTATGTTTGTTTTATTTTCAATAAAAGATACTCTGTCCGAATACTATAAAGTTGCGTTTCAATAATCAGTTATAAGTACTTAGCGGTTTTTAAGTATGTTTAAAAAGGGGGGCGTTAAAAAATAAATTATTCTTAAAGTGGGCAGTAGACAAAAAAAGGTTGGGAACCCCTGAACTAGACTAACAAAATTCTCAAAAAAAAACTAAGCTTATGTAAAATTTAGTACACGGTGGGTTGGTTGTTTTTCTTTTTACAATACAGTTTGATATGTTTAATCCTAATATGGCTGGTGGAACGCAAGAAGAGTTTTATAGTATTTCGAGTTAATAGTATCAAACTAAAATAACTAAGCTTCGATATTTTTCATAACTTTAGCCTACTTTACATAAAAAATTCTGATGTATGTTTTTCTTTATATTTAGTCCTATTTTTTGTTCCAGATCCCAGGGAACGATTATTCAACAATCCTCTCTATTTAACGTCACCATATTTTAATCTAAAAGCACTTACCAAAAGGCGGTTCAAATCTGCAGTCGAGCAGAAGCGCATGGCCCGTGGGTCCGGTGGTGCCGACCACGGCGCCGCCGCGCATCATCAACTGTGCCTCCAATTCCACCCAGCGACCGCCACACTCTTGCTGCAGAACATTAAAAAAAACATAAGGATAACATTTATTGATATAATGATACAGGTACAGTTCGATTCAAACTTAATGGCGGTTCGGAAGTTAAGTGCAGGTGCGAGTACGGGTGCGCACAGGTCCCTTAACGTCCCGCTAAAACCCAAAATTGTTTTCTGCGCATCGGATCGTACGATGTTCCGAGCCGCCATTAAGTTTGAATCGTATTGTAATAGATATGTGTTAGGAGATTGCTCCTGAACTGTATTGTGTCTCAGGAACCAAAGGCTTCTCCCGGTGATGTCCTTAAGATTATACTATTCTTTAAATTACAATGTAAAATAGTTTTTTATACATTTACAGAACTGCTCCGATCCCGGAATTGAGGAAAGCATTGCGATGGGCATGTCCAAGAATCAAAAAGGTCAACGACTTGCCGGCATGGTGAATTATTAAATGGTGGAATAGGCAACCTGTGTCCAGTGGAAATAAATATAGTTAAATAAAGAAATAGCTTTTCAAAAAAAGCTTTATACTATTGAAACATTATTTTTTTATTAATGTCTTTTAATTATAGGCAGGCACTACTCTGATATCCTATTCAATTAAAAGTAATTTCTAGATAATAAAATGTAATCACAGTTTGTCATGTCTGTGTTACATTAGTGCTTTGATACTATCTTTGATTATGAAATATAGGTAGGTACATATACATCGAAATATAACAGCATTGAAGAAAAAATATCAACAGGATATTAGGATAAAATATGTCTAACATACACAGCAAGTTATCGCAGGCAGTGTAATATTTTAAAATTTCTTTGACTCATTCACATAGACAAAGCTTTTACTCACAAATTAATTTCTTCAGTACGTGTTACTTACTATAATTAAACATAGTATACATGCCAGGGTTCATAAATGTATTTACGTGTCCACTGCGAACATTAACTAAATTTCTATAGGTCATGTCTCGTGTTATTCCTATGTATAAACCTATATTCCTGTAAAATTTCATCCAAATCCGTCCCGTAGTTTTC
>CAJQZM010027858.1:0-20231 GCA_907164665.1 Colias nastes | reverse complement strand
AAGTTAAAGAGGCTTTGAGCTCTGATGGGAAGGGAACATATTATTTTGTGAAGTTACAGAGGTTTTTATGTTACCGAGATTTAAGTTATCGAGGTTCTACTGTATAAGTTACAATGACCGATAGAAAATTATTTAAACATTTAATATATAATATACATATATATATATTATATAAAATATTACAACTCTAGATGTATATACGTGGCGTACTCATGCATATTATGACGATAACAACTTTTATAACTTTTTGAATCGTTATATCTCAGAAACGGTGGCTCGTAAGAAAAAAAGTATTAATACATTTTTTATAGACAATTTTATGATCTACAATCTTTGCCTGAGGTACTTTATGATAAAACTTACCGTTTTGCTGAAAATCGCGAAACTCATTTTTTTGACCTTTGACCGTGAATAAAATTTTTAGCTTACAGGGGAATGATGGGGAACTTTTAGAAATTGTTTATAATAATTATGTTTTCAACAACTTCACAGAAATTCAGCCTGTTGGGACTTTATGTAGTAGTACCCTCATTTTTTGGTTTAAATTGACCGGGCTAGTTAACAGTTTTCTATCGACTAACGTAGAGATCATAAAATATTGAAGAGATTAACCGTCAAGCAATAAACACGAGGAGTTTCAGCCATTAGATGTGAAGGAGCTAATAATAATCTGTGAGTTGTGACACTTATTTTTATTATTATACGTACTTGACGAACTGCAGTTAAATGCAAGATTTGGTTTATCGATGATACGTTATAAGCAGCGATTGATTTCAAAGGTTTAAAAGACAACAGTACATATATGGAAGTTGTATCCTCAGAGATAGTTAAAGATAGAAAACCTGAAGGTCTTAAGTGTTGAAAACCGCGTTTGCACATGCACAACCAGAAAATCTAACTCGAAATGTTTTCAGAATAAATTACGTCAATATTAAAAACACTTAAAATCAAAGATCAATTTAAACTAATAAGAGATTATACCCTTTAGGATGAGTAACGTCTCTCATAAAAGAGAATAAAATATGTACAATTTACTCATCTACGACTGAAAAAGCGTTACTAAATCATATTTACGTTTTAAAAACTAGTCTTGGCAACAATAACGTGGTCCACCCTTGACCTACCTACACAGTATTGGCATTTGCTCACAAATACACACATCTGAAGATTTTAACAGCTTTAGTGTAAATACATCTCAAACAGTGGATATATAGCTGAATGAATCACGCTTAGTAGAAGAGACGTCGTGACACATCATTGGAACATTGCGAATTGGAAAAGAATCATTTCAGTGTGAGGTGATACCCAATGTTTTTATTTTCGTGAAGTAGGTGAGATAGTTGATATGTATGTATTGACCTTCAAAAATAACCATGCATCAATTATAAATTTGTCAGACGGATTCCATCAGATAGATTTAGACGTACCTAAGTGTGAAAATATTCTGAATGTAGAATTTGTGTAGAATGATAATTTCAACGTTTTACAACAAACCTCAGCCGATTTAACTTTTTGATAAAAAATAGTACACAGGTCTCAAGAGAAATCTACTCAGATCGCTAAAAATATACAGTATAAGTAGGTACATAATAACAATTTCTCGGCAATTTAATAGCGAAGTTTAAATTAGCTTTAAGTTCAATTTGGTCTAAGAGTTAAACTTCGCTATGAAACGCAAATAAAACCAGTTAGTGTCACATTTTAACTATTTAATCAACAATTAATGACATACAATACGCCGGAAGGCAGGTGCTAAGCCGATAGCGCATCTGTTAGATTCGATCTCAAGTGATGTGATGGGAATCATCGACACTCGATAATTTCAAGTGGCAACCGATGACAGATGTCGATAAATATAAAGTTATTGCTGCACTTGAAATATTTCACACTGCATGTTAAATGCGTGAAGCTATTGCTACCTGTACTCAAATATTTTATGTTTGGGTTATAACGTAGATCGAATTTAGCAATTTATTACATCAGGCTTGATATGATAGTCATCAAAACGTGTTAATTTCATTTTGATACATATTTTTTAACTATATGCACTTTAAAAACGTTATTTTAAACGTTATAAAGCAGTATTAATTGAACTAAAAGATTTTATAACAGCATTCGTTTATAAATAAACATGTAGAAAGCTATTAATTTTAATCTCCAACACAAATGGGTTTCGGTAGCGTGATCCTATAAAAAGTGGAGTAAAAACCTTAAACAAGAACCAATAATTAACCTATATTTAGCAAACAAATCTGGCTATTAGATATGCACCGAAATAAACGTGGTAACACATTTATGGGTGTATTAATATCTACGGATAGCAACATTTTTGGGACCACTTTCGGTTTCTTTTGAGATAGATAGTATTTAATAAGATTAAAGTTCTCAATATCCTATTTTTAGTAGGTTGTATTGGCATGGAAAAATGTGATTTTTTAAATATGTGATGCTACTGTAAAAACAGAAAGTTTTTTTTATCATTTTCATAATTTGAGCTTTTAATAAAATGTGTATCACAAAGTTTTCTCTTAGTTCGATTGCATAAGTTGTAAAACGTACATAAATTACACAAATAAACAGCTCACTCCATATTGTTGAATTCCATTACAAGTTATTAACCTTTATTTCGAATATTATATCACAATGATAAATGTTTTACATGATTCACGCCGGTCAATCTAATTTCATAACGCTTTCGCGTGGTTTCTCGCAACTGAAGAATTCTCTTGGAATACTTCCAAATACCGCTCAAACCTCGTATCCATTGTTAATTGGATATTTTAATTATGTCCTTTACAAATTTTTGGGTAATTACTGAAATATTACGACATCGGAATTTAATGTATTCCGAATTTCAACACTGACTTCTGAATTTTCATTTGTTATTACCTCAATTACGGATCGAAAAATGTTACAAAGAATTCTTATTTTGTAATTCTTCGTGCTTTTTTATTTTACGGCATGTGGAAGAATAAAAATATATAACTTTAATTGGATAAGGCAGAAACTGTTTTGAAAATTATCTACTTATTTAGTACCACACACATATTTTAAAATAAAAGTTTAGATTATGCAGTTAAATAAAATATAACATATAAAGTAATTTTATCGACGTTTTATCTATGCGATCGTTTAACGAACTTCGTTGCGGTGCAATGTGTAAATGAAAGGTCAAAATTGATCGACAAAGGGCACGTCACTAACAGGTGTAGGGCCTGATACAGTTTATATTGTTTTTGGTTAACATTTAACTGTGAGACATTGAGATTAGTTTCTATCGCACCGCTCAATTTATAACACCTGTATATACCTGTATAATATATAAGTTTATATACTGTAAACAATAAAAATAAACGCACACATCAAAAGTCTCACATAATTAGTATATGAGACTTCCGTTCTATAAAATCGTTACCTCACAATAACCTACATATTATATTATTAAAACAACAACTTCGCCTATAAAAAAAAAAATAAATCGCACAATAATGTTGTTTTCCTCCGAGCGTTGTTTTCCCGCCGTAAGTTGCGTAAACGTCTAAAATCGAAAGAGGAGCTTCCCTGCACCATTGCGCGTATATCGTGTTCTTTACACCACTTATAAATCAAGATCAGCTGAACAGATTTTAATGATTTTAAGGGTTTGTATAATTACTTATAAAATTTTGAAAACCAAAAAATATTACGATCCACACGGAGCCAGCTAGTTTTTCAACGGAAGTATATAATAGCCGTTACTAATGACCAGTCTCTGATGTGCGACTGATAATCTTGTATATAATCTGTAGGTTTATGCTTTGCTATCATACAATTAAAATCTAGTAAAATCTAGCCGGGTATAACTCGAAGTTACTTATTTAACTTTGTATTGACATGTGTGACAGGCATCTTGTTAGAATAGTAAATGAGTAGTATTTAAAAAAAGCCTATAAAAATGAGAGATACAGATAATTTTTTCTATTTCGACCAACCATAGTAATCTTGAAAAACAATACTTCAGATTACAGAAATGGCATGCAAATAAGTTCAACTCTTGGGGAGCTACACGTAACACGACTACCACGCAATTTTTAAGCTATTGCATAGCTTTTATCTCAGACTTTGAGTGTGGCGACCGAATGTAAAAATTCCGTAACGAAAAAACCTAACACCCCCCACTCCAACCGGCACAGCGTTGCGATGCTATGCTATAGCTTTACCGCGGCAGTCCTCGAGTGCCACACGTATTTTTTTTATACCTATTCTTCTTAAAATAAATAATAATACAATTGTATTTTAGTTTTAAATATGTCTAGAAATATATATGTACACATTTACACATTTTCGTAACATTCTAATGTGTAAGTGTGACGAATATAAAATGCTATATAAGTACAGTACTACAAAAGTAATAATGCGCATAGAAATCTTCGTCACTGTTCGGCAACTGTCATATTCCCGGAGCTTCCGAAGACGATATGTATATAGAGTGGTTAAATGCATTTTCTTCATGTATAATTTAGTAAAATTATGTGTTTTGTGCTAAAAGAGATTAATATTGATTTGTAAGTAACGATTTTATTTCGATAATATCTTATGTAAATAGCGAGGATAAACCCGTGATTGCAAATATATCTTTGTTGGATTGATATAATTTATTTATTTATTTTATTTATTTATTTTTCATTTCAGAACAAAAGACACGTAAGTATACATAATAACATAGTACTCTGCCAAACTGTAAAACAGTTTGTTGGCAGATGTAGCTCCATTTTACAAATGTACTTCCATTTTACTTATAAATATATGAAATTTACACTACACTTTAATTTAATTTAACACTTTGATATTCTATCTAATTGCAAAATTTTGTAGTACTTTTAAAGTGTATAGAAGAATGGTGTACCGTGTAATGGAAGAAAATACGGTTAAAATAACACAAGGTTTATATTGTATAAAATATGGTTTTCAAACACAGGTTTATATATTGTAGAAATCTAATCATTAAAATCTCAGTTCAAAAGTATTTACAGTACTGATCATTCCACAATATTATGAAAATTACAAAAAAATTAAAATAAAACAATCAGAATAAGGGATTTTCTTTATTTCTGACATTGTAGATACATCGGAACTTCCATTATGCTCTTCTTCATTTTCAATTTCCCTACTGCTATCACCTGTGTAAATAATCATTTCATCGAAAAATTCACCTTTAAAAACAAAACCAAGAAAGGTATGTAATAGCAGCTCTATATAATTCAACTCAGAGAGAACACGTGCAGTCACCACCAATATATAAAGTGACGGATTTTATACTGACAGGCTAGCGTCACCTACCGCCCGAATTGTTTTTGATTGTATATGACCGCAAATTGACTTCTATTTCTTTTGATCAGGGTGTAAACTGCAAGTGCATTGTTTAGGGCTCTTACGATTCAATGATTCGGGTGTATACGGAAATACGACATTATGCGAAGATCTGTATGTGCATTATTACTTTTGGATTACTGTACAAAGTATGACTTACAAGTGATGGTATCAGATGTCGCACCTGTCGCTAAGCATACCAAGTTTAAGTTATCACTATAACTTGTTCCCAATGCCTAGAGCCTACGTAATTAATTAAGTTGCAGTTTTTAATTATCGATATTGACGTCGCGTTAACATTTAAAAGTATCGATAAGGATCGTGACATCCCTATTCAGGTCTTTACGTTATTATTTATAACTAGCTGTTTTGCCCTGGTTTTGTTCGTGATAATAAGTATAGAAATAACTACTAAAGTATGCAACAATCGATTTATATAATCTAAATTTTTTTTTTTTCAAATATAAATGCTCCTCACATTTCAAATTAGAAGGTATTTAAATATCGAATTATTAGTGTTGATGAAAACGAAATCGATAGTCGATGCGGTGGACCGTGCACCGCACTTTTTGTTCTAATTGTACAGATAGCAAAAAAACGATTGTAAAATTGTAAACCTTATGTACTGACCATTTTAAAGAAATTATGTATAAAGTGCAGAAAAATTACTTTTACAACAGTCTCATTTTATATTCAATATTTATTTATTTTAATTTTTAAACTGTGAATCAATCATGTTATTGTTTTAATAACTATGTGTGTTTTTACTAAAACTGATTTTTTATTTTTTTGCAGACTGTACTGCTGACTTCCTAGTGAGAGGAAGCGAAAGGCTGCAGGATATTATTTTACATCACATTACACAAATACATTTAGAAGAATTGTTTTTATTTTATTATTTCTGTTTAGAAATTACAAATAAAGAGTATTTTAAGTTTGCAAATTCTTGACCTCTTTCTAATTATCTATATGACCTTTTAAACAGTCTTCAGTATCTTATTTTTATTTAAAACATACATCCCTATTCCCTATAGTAAACAAAACTAAAGCTTGAAAAAATATTTATAGACATACCTATACCTACATATAAAAATACCGTCAAATTTTTACATATAAAGATTCGTTAAGAAAATGAAAAACATACTTCGCAAGTACCTCATTATCTCGAATCAGCTGATTGATTAGGCCTTAAGTATAACCTAGGTTCTAAGAGTACGTGTTTACCATATATGAAAACTAGCTCTGTTGAATAAGTTATTACTAATGGTTTAAATATTTCCAATAAGGTAAAATAATATACTTCTGAAGATATAACGTGAGATACGAATATTTATTTTAATGTAAAGAGGACACAACAGGTTGTAGATATATTAAAAATTGTTAGTTAGTCTGGGAACAAATTTATTTTCAATACCTATTTAGGATTTTACAACTAATATTGAGCAAGCATTTCTGTTATAAAGTTGAAGAAGTTGTCATAAAGTGTCTGAAAATAGCGTTTTTATTAGTTTTTACTTATAGTTTTTAGTTTAATTACATCACAGTGACTTCGTAAGTCCTTTCCCTGTCTGATATATAAGCGAAATTAGAACCAACCATTTACAATTATAAGATTTAAGAGATGCCTATAAAACCGCAGATAGTAATATTTTCCTAAAATCATGCAAAGAAATTTCTCCAACATTTACTGCTTATAGAACGAATAATGATCGTGAGAAATTCCAAATGCCACGAGTAACTCATACAAAAGAAATAAGTTTTCTTAAAATACAATCTCGGCGGAGCTTTGTTTGTCGCACAATAATAGTCAAGTAGGTAGATCATAATATTTATAGATCATAACTCATCACTTGTTAAGGATCGCCTTGGTCATCGAGTGGGAAGTCGCACTCGATACATTGTTAGCTCATAGACTTTATTATTGACATGACATTAATCTGATTTTCCTACATTTTTATCTAATATTGAAAACACTTTTCCTTCCTTTACTACTCCAGTCAGTCAAGACAATCAATTCACAATAATTCCAAAAGTTTTCAAACTTCGGTCAAGTGAATAATATTTGGGATTTTATTGGGATTATTGGGACGACAATAAATCTCATTTTGCAACCTTGTCCACAGTCCGGAACATTGTTAAAATTGCAATTAAATTATTTTTTGCTGTATGGTCGTGAAAAAAATTCCAAAAGTTCTGCAAACTTGGGGAAGTTTTCGATATAATATTTCATATCACGTATTAAATTTGCAACCAATCTCAGTGTACGGAATATCTTTTAATATTGAATATTAATGTTTTTTTTTATTAAACTGAATGAGGTTGCAAATTTGTAAATGCATCAGAATAGATGTTTTCGAAGTTTGCAACCAAGTTCCAAAACTTTTGTAATTATTCCGAGACCACCTTACTCGAAAAAATGACCACGAATTAAAAATAATTATAAATAAACATGTTCCGGTCAACGAAAAAGGTTGCAAATTTATACAACCGTTCGGTATATATTTCCGATATCTGTGTCAAGTTTGCAGAACTTTTGGAATTTTTTTCACGACCATACAGCAAACAATAATTTAATTGCAATTTTAACAATGTTCCGTACACTTAGATTGGTTTCAAATTTAATACGTGATATGAAATATTATATCGAAAACTTCCCCAAGTTTGCAGAACTTTTGGAATTTTTTTCACGACCATACAGCAAAAAAATTATTTAATTGCAATTTTAACAATGTTCTGGACTGCGGACAAGGTTGCAAAATGAGATTTATTGTCGTCCCAATGAACCATTCACTTGACCGAAGTTTGAAAACTTTTGGAATTATTGTTAAATTTTCGATTTCGAATGTCGATTCTGACTGATGTAGGTATACTGGGATAAACGTTATTCAAAAGACCATGCTTACTAAGAATTATAAATTAGTCATAAATATTTCTTAAAGTACTTTCTAATAGATATTTAAAAAAAGTTTGATATTTTTTTACATCGAAAGTAGGTAGGTATACATCCAAAATGTATATTGGATAAGGTCAAGTTAAAAGTATAAACATAGTTACTACTTACCTACTCTTGATAGAATCTCACGACCTATTATAAATGCGAAAGTAACTCTGTCTGTCTGTCTGTTACTCAATCACGCCTTAACTACTGAACCAATTTGCATGAAATTTGGTATAGAGATATTTTGATATCCGAGAAAGGACATAGGATAGGTTTTATCCCGGAAATCCCACGGGAACGGGATCTATGCGGGTTTTTCTTTGACTGCGCGGGCGATGCCGCGGGTAGAAAGCTAGTTTACTATAAATTGTTTATTATTTATCTCCAAAAAATATATATACAATTCTATTCATGCAAATTGGTCAAGCTTTTGTTCTTCTGAAGATTTATATTCTATTTCGACACTTGCAACCTTAACCGATATCCATACCTAAATATTACAGCAAACAAATTACCCCATTATCTTGTTAGACTGACCTTTATAAAGGTGATAATGCACAAAGCAATTTATGCAGGTTCAAATATAAATCTAACTAAAGTGGGAAAACATCTGGATGTTTGAAGTTTACTCAGTATTGAATATATCGGATAGTACACTTATTACGCTCATATAAGTATGTATTTAAAATTTTAATTATACTATACATTCGAAATTTCAATTTTCTGAAAATATAAAGCCTTTTCTACAACCATCGAAGATAAACGCTTGTTGTGCCTTCAAGACAGTAGAATAAAAATAGACCATTAGATAGTAAGAAGCTGAAATCTATGCTACGTTCTAAAACATGAACAGTTAGCTGTGCCCCGCGATTTTACCCGCAGTGCTCCGCTTCTGCTGGTCTTAGTGTGATGAATGATGATATATAGCCGAAAGAATTTTTTAAATCGGACCAGTTTTAGTTCCTGAGATTAGCGCGTTCAAACAAACAAACAAACTCTTCAGCTTTATTATATTAGTATAGACTCTATAGTATAGACTATAGAGTATAGATATAGTAGTTATGAATCATTTTAAAGTGGAATTTTTCACCACTACACAAAAAGTACCTTTTCTTACTCTCACGTGATAGCTATTGAAATAGGTTTCACTATTCGTTGTGAAGTTGTTTGTCTGTTTAGCATATCTATTATTCTATATGTATTGTCTGTGTCTGAAATAATTTATGAAACATAGCCACTTCAATGTTTACTTCACTACGCGGATTGTTGGCGCCGACCAATTTCTGGGAAGATGCTTTCTATTCTTGTATATAATATATTTGGGATTGTTTGTTTGTTTTCTTGTAAATTCTGATTA
Source organism: Colias nastes (assembly GCA_907164665.1). Lineage (NCBI taxonomy): Eukaryota > Metazoa > Arthropoda > Insecta > Lepidoptera > Pieridae > Colias > Colias nastes. The sequence goes on along the minus strand of CAJQZM010027858.1, from coordinate 10,587 downwards.
GGATGAGGAAATTTTGGAGTAGCTTTAAAATTAGCATATCGAAACCTATATATGAATATTTCAAAAATGGAGGTGACTCTACCCTTTTTTTATTGATTAACTAATTACACCCTATTATCTACGTAATAGTCGTAACTTATGTAAAAAAATAGAAAGCGAATGTGGAGTCATGTAGGTAAACTACATTAATCTACTCAACTGAAGTGTCGTTTAAAATTTACTCGTTCAATCTGATAATTTAAAACAAGTATAAACAAAATGTTGACGAACAGTACCACTAAATCGCACCTAATTTCTAGCATCCACCTAAATTGTTTATATTCGCACCGTCAGAACTACAATAATTACAGACTACTACAATTATTATTACAATTCAGACCGTCTGCGAATTTCAGCGGAGAGTAGGTACATTATATCGAAAGATAACGCGCAAATTACAAGTTACTAGTGCACTCTATTCAATGGGTTTCTGAGAAACCAAGTGCAGTAGGTATTGACGGGTGTATGTCTTGAGTCTTCGATATTATACCGACACTCAGTCTAGTAGAGCTTTTCTTTACTTTTCATAAAAGAGAGCGAAGACTTTATGTGTATATTTAACAGCAATTTCGAGAAATTTTCTTTACCTTTAAAAAGAGAGTAAATAAATTATTTTTATTATTTTACAAGATTGTCTAAGTTCGGAAGTGAAGGACGCTTTATCAATGGCTCGATAAGCTCAAGTTCAAAAAAGGGCCAAAACTTTTTCAATAAAGTTTATATTCTGAAAAGAAAGTCTGTTTGTACTTCGTTTTACTTTCATTTTAATTAATAAAAATGGTTTTCCTTAATAACAATAAACTTGGAAAAACCAAATTTTTACCTGCAATTTACATTCGATCTTCATCCATAACTCACGGTCTTATGGATGAAAATTTCAGTATTTCTTTAGAATTTCAGTATATCTTGTTCATAGTGTAAAATCCTGTTGTGTTATTAAATTTAAGGTTATTAAATATGTAGTAATGCTATTATTATCTGCATATTTTCATACAATACCTGCACGATACTTACAAAACAATGATCCTCTGAAGTGAACTTTCTGAAATAACTCCACATCCGAAATTCCCCCTATGCACTATATGTCATATTTAAAAAAGATATCAAAAAGAGTCCTCATTTCTGTTTAACTTTTGATCCTACGTTGTTGCTCTAGCTGTAGACAGTATAATTTCATACATCTATTAATTTCTCTACACACAATAGAAGCATGTACGTAGGTGAGAATTTCGTATGTATAACATAAACAGACGGGTCAATGTATTGTACAGTGGATTCCAAGAAGCACGTAAACTATATATTTCCCAAGGTAACGCAAATTACGTAGGCTTTGTAACAATTTTCGCAGAGTTTCCACCGTGCTATCTATGTCTGTAGACTAGACGGAAACGTTATTCGATTTTTATAGTTTCATATGAAAATCGGAGTCGTGTGCCATATTCTGTAATCGATTTTTTTAGTTCTATGTTTAATGCACAGCGAATTGGTGTTTTGTTAATTTTAGGAAATGTTAGGAGTATAATGTTTTCAGTTTTCCTATCATTATAAATGTGTTATCGAGCTTTTTATAACAAACTATAAAAATATCAATTGCATGAATGTAATAATTTGGTATTTATACTTTGATTGATATTTTGAGTAATTTTATATTTTTTCTTACACCTCAAACAATTCATACACCACTAATAATATCACGATAAAATTATCTAAACATTAACAAACAAAGCCACTAACTATAAATACTAGATTCGCCTTGCACTGCGCACACGCATCACATACACAACCAAATAAGTCCTCCCCGACCTCGGTGCGAATCGATAAAAACCGATACACTTAATAAATGGGTTCATCTTTTATACGGATTGCTGACGGCTATTTATTTGCTGTGTGGACAAATATGTGTGCTAGGGAAAATCCTACTGATTTAATACATGTTAAGTCTGTGTGTGTGACAGTATTGATGGAAATGGTACTTAAAGTTAGATTAGTAAGCTAATTTGACAGTTCCTATTTTTACGTTACAATTTTATCTATTTATTAACTCAATCCATTCTGAAGTTGAAGACAATGGACATGGATTTGCCTTTTTGTAACTTATGTTCAGAAAAACGCATTTCATTTGTCAGTGGGAGTCGAGCATGCTTCGGCACGAATTGGGCCACGCTCGCACCGGGGAAGGTACCACACCCTCACAGAATATCGGCGCCATAGTGACAGTTTACTGTCGCGTTCCGTACGGTGAGTGAGGGGTCCGGAGGCCCCTACCCATCCTCTCCTTCCATATCCTCATTCCCTCCCATCCTCGCCCCTTCTACCTAATTCCTTCCAAATCCCTTTGAGGACAGCAACACATCCACTTCCCAGTGGAGTGGATGCTTATGGGCGGCGTGTATCGCTTAACACCAGGCGACGCGTCTGCTCGTTTGCTATCCGATGGCATAAAAAAAAAAATTCAAATATGTATCTCTGTATGTTTTCAGCAGAATCAATAAATTAATGCCTACGTCACAAATGAGCTTACGCCAATGGCTCGTATAAACATATATCACACCAATTCAAGCATATAAATGACAGTTACATAGTATATACCTTGGTATATACACATTATATGTGAACACATTGACATTAACACATTATTTTGTACCGTCAGCGCAGAAAAAATCTTGAAACTGCCATATCTCTTGCTCTTGCCTTGTTGTTTGCATGAATTATGTGTCAACGAGTTATATAAGGGTAATTTAAATGTTTTTTCTATGGGAAAATAATATAATGCGTCAGTAAATAGTTTATCGTGAGTAAGTGGGTATTTTGGAATGTCTGGGATTGTTAAAAATTTACAAAGAAAAATTTTTTTGAACCTTGGAATATTTTTCTAAATTAGATGGAGTTAATAAGTAAGAAGAATTAAATAATATTCAAGTTAAATACCATTAAAATTTGGTCTCTCTCTCTTTCATTTATTTCTTAAAAGAATTCACTGTTTATAGTTTACTAGCTTACCGCTTGCGGCTTCGCCCGCTTTGTCTAAAACCTAATAAATTATATACTAAAACCTTCCTCTTGAATCACTCTATCTATTAAAAAAAAACCACATGAAAATCCGTTGCGTAGTTTTAAAGATTTAAGCATACAAAGGGACATAGGGACAGAGAAAGCGACTTTGTTTTATACTATGTAGTGATAAGTCGGTACGCTAGCTACTATCCATACATATTTTTTGCTCTTTTGACAGATAAATAACACTGAATTAGTAAGATTCAGGATTATAGATGCATATTCCACCCAAAAGTGTAACCCAAGGTTAAACTCCATGTTTAGGTATCCATCAAATATTTGGCAGCATCCTGTATAGAACTAGACTAAACAATTTGTAACGTGTGATATGAAATTATCCTTACTAAGAAATCGCGTATCCGGCGCCCGGAGATCTGGTGTGAAGAGATTTGTGACGTCCCTTGACATTAGTGTATGACAGTTTTGATTAAAGGTTATTGGTGTCACTTTGTATTAAACATAATAGTGTTTATAGATTCATAATTTGTATAGAGAAAAATGGGATTAAAATAACATGCATTTTCATTAATTATAGCTTTTATCGAAGTGTACTGTATTGAATTCGATTCAGTATTATATGGAGTCGATGTTATATTTTTTTTTAAATAAGTTAGATAGACGTTTGCCCACAGTCCCATCTGTATGATGGAGAGCTAGAAAGATAATAATTCAAAAATTATTGTAACAGAACAATACTTTCGTTAAATTCGTTTCGTTCGAAATTCGTTCTCGGTTACACTTCCACCCATCCACGTTTTGTCAGCTGGTAACGTCGCTTACCCCAATCGATCGAGAGATGCAGCGCGTCACGTGTGGACAAAACACTATAATGACTAAGATGCGAGATTACCAGCGGATTATGTCACGGGACTATTTCGATCAACAAAGGGCGGATATATTTAGTACTAGAGGACTTCGATAGTTTAAACAATAGTGAAGTTATTGCATGAATGGCAGGTTAGATAATTTAGTAGTAGGTATCTAAACTAAAATAAATAATTTGATGATTACTATATTGTTTAAAAAAAGAACAATTATATCTACTATTTCATATTACAAGCATATACCTCTGTTGAGCTATCATTAGTTATCTATACTAATTTTATAAAGCTGAAGAGTTTGTTTGTTTGTTTGAACGCGCGAATCTCAGGAACTACTGGTCCGATTTGAAAAAATCTTTCGGTGTTAGATAGCCCATTCATCGAGGAAGGCTATAAGCTATATATCATCACGCTAAGACACGCGGGTGAAACTGCAGAGCGCAGCTAGTTAGTTATAATAAAAGTCTTATTTCAGCTTTTTTAAACGTGAATATATTTAAGTTTATTTCTAACCTTCAGTATTTGCGTAGGATATGTAATGTAACTTATATGAACTGAAGTATTGAATTAACACGAAACATTCCAATAATTGTCGAGATGCATTTAAGAGGCCGTATCGCTTTTTAGAGTGATTTTGACTTGTTTCTTTAATTCTTTAGGAGCTCGTTTAAAAAAACTAACTACTATGTTTTATGAAAGTAATGGTATAATTTAAAATTCTCTAGAATATTCGATTATATAGATCTGCCGTAACAACGTTTGCGCTCCCGTATATAATCGAAAATTCTAAAGAACTTTAAATTATTCCATTTCTTTCATAAAACATATAACGTGTATTTTTTTTATTGCAAATTTTTAAGCATTAACCTATCATTTAGTGTGTATTTTTTATTTTTTTTTAACTCTTTTGTAAGAACTAGAAATTCGACGCCATATACGCATAAAATTTCATCAAAGTAAGGCTATTTTAACTTAGATGTTCTTTGAATTTTTCAATAAAAGTACATAAATTGCCTCGAACATATTTTAGGATGTCTCAGTGTCTTTACTGTAGTATATTTTATAAGAAAACTTCTTCTATTAAATTCCGTGTAAAATACAAAGACACGAACGTCCCGCATGGAAAAAATTGAAACACGCCTTAGGTTATTGGCTATTAAACAAACTGGACAATGAATATCAATAAATTGTCTCGAACGTATTTTAGATATTGAATGAATCTTTAATTTAAGATATCATCACACATTGTTACTAATTTAGTTTTGTTAAACGAGCTTCTAAAGAATTACAGAAACAAGTAAAAATCACTCTAAAATCGTTTAGGACTCTTAAGCCAATTTATCCATTACCATCAATTGACAGAGCTAATAGCATTATTTACAATCTTACGTATGTTTGGTAATGAAATTAAACCATAGTAGTCTAATAAATTTAATTAAGGTATATTAGAATACAGACAGAACTTGATTTGGTTTATTAAATATATCTTAAACAGTTAAACTACTTGAATTACAAAATTGCATTAAGCTGAGCTAAGCTTTTTCATCAAAACATAAACTAGACTTATTTTATTGCATTATATTGAATAGTCATCTGCACTCAGAACATAAAGACGAAAGATTAATTTTTCTTATGTTTGCAATTGACAAAATCAAAACCTACAATCGATTTGTAAATTCTATCACTAATCAAAAGCTTCATCATTCCATATAGGTACATATGCTATATTTTTTGTAGTTTTACCCCATTTCAACCCCGGGGGAGAAGCCATGTTAGTTAAAACAGATTAAGGTTCAAATTTTTGGAAACAAATCACACTATCAAGTGTCGTGTGAAAAAATAAACTTTGAATTAATATGGGACCTGATTCCTAGTTCTTATTTCTTAATAAACCTCCACCTGACCTCAAGCTTCATAATATTCATCGGATATGGTAGCAGCATCTTTTTGCGAAGCTGTATGCTCCGTTATACAGCTGTGTATTTGATATGGGACTTTCAACTCTTTTGCATGGTGATAAAGGATAATGTTTGGAACAGTTGCTTACGACTAAGTAAATTTATTAAAAACAAATAGATGATTGGGTTCTGTTTAGTTGTAAGTAGGGAATTTTAATTGTACCTAAGTACTTTTCTATGCAACTTATGAACTGTTAATTTGTTAAAAGGTATTGTAATTCATAATTAGAAATTCCTTACTGGGTATTGTAATTCTTATGAAAACCTTGTTTTCGTTAGATGTATTATATTGCAAAAATTTTACTACGTAGAAAGAAAATATTGTGCTTAAAGTACCTAACCAAAGATAGAGAAGAAAGTAATGTTCTCTATTGCAATTTAAAGCCTATTTTACAATAACAAATTAAAAGCGCAAATATACGACGTATTTATGTATTAAAAGGCTTTTAAACATGAAAAGATAAAGAACCACTTGATAATTCCAAACTTTTCCCAATACACCGATCAAAGATGTATAACCATCAACACTTAAATTAAACTATATTTATATATTATTAGTAAAGAATGTGCAAACCATGTGCTCAATGAAATTCCACCTACATTTTTATGAGTGACGTAGTTTCTACGTCATCGTTTTTAGGAGCACATGACAACCAGTTAACGCTAACATTGTAAAGACGTTTTTGGATAAGATTTTAAGGATATATCTTATTATAAGTGTTTTATATTTAAATTGCTTAATTTGAATTTTAATCCTAAAATAAGTATGTAGTAAAAACGTGTATCTGAGAGAAGAACCGAGCGTCTATAGTTCAGGAGTATGATTTTCAGCTCATTACAAAAATAATACTACTCAAAGAAAAATCACAAATTAATCGTGATATTTTGAAGACAATCTAGTATATATCAAATATTTTATTTTTCCTGAACAATTTTTCTCTACATGCGTTTGAAATTCAAACTAATTCAGAGCTTTTTCCTCAAATACAAAATGTATGTTACATTGCCTTAATTGTACGTTTTAAACTGGGTTAATTCGATTTGATATACTTGTAAAGGTGAATAATACTAAGAATTAAGAACCATTTGAGTATTACACATCCATACCGTCGGAGACCACTATTCGTTGAGTGATATGTGACACATGGCGCTTGCGCATATAACGTCAAAAGCGCCGCACCAAGACACATTGTAAAACAAACTTTAGCTTTTGGACACTAAGATCTATAGTCCATTGGTGGGTGGGTGGACTGAAAATAATATTACAGTTTCGGGCCGGTTGCGCAACCGATGTTATAATTATAAAGGTAGGTTTAACGTGCACACGCTATTTAGTTCAAATAAGTTTAGTGTTTGGGAATAAAATAGATTTTGATGTGTATGTTCGTGTGTACTGTAACACTGTCTAATTATTTATTTATTTATTGAATCAACACATTATTTGTAGAAACGGGAGGAGTATATTTTCAAGATAGATTTTTTGCGTTAAAACGCTTTTGATAGAAGGTAAGTCACTAGTTGAATAAGTGTATGTTTCATTATTTGTTTACAGATGTAGATAGATATAGATTTAGAACCCAACATGTACAGAAATTCCTAGCTTAGCAAATTATTATAAACAACTAAAGCAAGCTTTGTACCGCCAGAAATATAGAGAGCATGATGAAATTATTCTTATTTCTATACAAGTTACTAAATAGTTACAACGTAATGTGCATCTATAGTCTTCAGATATGTCTGCCATGTGACTTTAAATTGAAAGACCCCATAACAATAATAATTTAGTTTTAACTAAAGGGCATCCTGATGTATATTTAATTAGATTTTGTATAAATTGATATAAATATGACCTTCCTTATTGAACGTATCAAAAATAACATTGATCTTTATTTCCGTAAAACAATACATTTATAACATAATATATACATCACTACATAGTATAAAACAAAGTCGCTTTCTCTGTCCCTATGTCCCTATGTATGCTTAAATCCTTAAAACTACGCAACGGATTTTGATGCGGTTTTTTTTAATAGATAAAGTGATTCAAGAGGAAGGTTTTAGTATATAATTTATTATGTTTTAGACAAAGCGGGCGAAGCCGCGGGCGGAAAGCTAGTAGGTAATAAAACACAACAAAAATTAAACTACAGCAACACCTTATATTTTGATATTCTATAATCCTTCCGATGAGAACTTTTTCCTAAGTAGTAAATAAAGTACTCAAAATCTAAAAATATAAAAATATTTGATACTGGTGAAAAGGAGAGGGTATGGACGTTTTTCATATGTGTGTGTGATATGTTAGATTCCTATGGGAAATCGGGTTGGATTTAAGTTTTTAAAATATTTTATTGTTTATGTATTATACATCCAGGATCTAGGACCTAGGTAGTCCTAAATCGCTGACTACAAAACCAAACAGAAAAAACAATCGTAAACTTTAATAGCGAACTTAACAAGGACACAAAGAGTAATATTTAACTATGTATGGATGTGGTATTAATTTGGAATCAATATAACCAACTCCTATTAGGGTATGGCGCCAGGTGGCCGTGAGATCTATCTGTTTGTACGTGCGTATATATTGTATATGAGTAATAGCTTTCGTCTTTTTCCGAGATCTAAAATATTCCTTAGTAAAGTAAGAAAGGTTTAGGAAATGGGAAAGGAAGATTTCTCGTGCCATTTTATTCGCTCTTTAAATCACCAAGGCATTCCTGATATTATTTTTAGCTGCTTTGTGTCATCATCATCACTATGAATCTTCCCTCAATCTTTTACACATTGCAGGTAAGCCTTGTAGAGCCTTGTGATAATATAACGCAGAAGACCTGATGAAGCCGTTCATTTTAATCATGGAAGTTCTAATTATTATTTGCTTTTAAATAAATAACTTTATTTTGTGCAGGTTTTAAAAGTTTTATGAATATAATAAATTGCCTTAAATATACTCTTTTTGCAAATAAAAAAGGAAGGCCGTACTAACTGTAATGATAATTTTTATGAACTTGGAATTGAAAGAAAAAATCATTCATCCCAAGCAAGCGGTACTTTCTTTAATATTATATCCCGTAGTTTTCACTTACGCGACCGCGCCCATCAATTAATTCTAAATGTCATATGAATCGGGCTTTTTTGTTGTGCTACAAGTAATGAGCGGGAGCGACGAGCGGAGCGAGAAGCGGCGCGATAAGTTTGTAAGCGATTTTATTGTCGCAAAGTTTGATAGTTTATTTCGCAAGAGCTTTCTTTATAAATTGATTGTTCAAAAAACATCCTGTAACGAGCATGTAAATTCTGCTACCTACTTATATTGCATGATCGTATTTCAAAAACTCTAACGTATTAGTTATTGGATCTGTAGGTAAGTATAGTTTAAGTTCTATTGTAACTCGTTACCTTGTTTACATTCAACATTTGCCATACCTTTAAAATTATTCAATGCTATGCATTCCTGATTTTGCTATTCATATTTTATTAATTTAAAAATCTACACACGCTCATCTAGTCTCAAATCCAACTTCAAATCCCTGCCATTAAATGAATGCAAAGGCCTGAGCCACTGAGCCATCTATACTGCTAATATATCTCCAAACATAAGATTAAAAGTGCGATAGACATACTAGTATCCCTCCGCGTTTCTCTCACATCTTAAACCCTTATCCTCGACATTTCAAAGGTAAATTTTTGACCAATTTTGCCAGAAGCAACGGTTACACAATTCGCAGGTTATCATTTTTGTTCATTAAATTTATTACAGAAAATGTATTGCGATCGTTAATACTCATGTTAACACATATAGAGAAGTTAAACTACCGTATTTAGTTAAGGGGATATAGTATTGTAATACAGGAAATTACTTGTAAGTGAAATAGATGAATCTGTTGTTAAAATTCCTGTTAAATTTTAGATTTGTAATTATAAGTTTAAGGTTTTTTTTTGTAAATTAGATACCTATAATTTTTTTTGTACTCGCATTCATTTTATTAATTCACACGTTAGTCGTAAAATATGTTTAAAATGATTATAAGTCGTACCTAACTTGATTGATTTTTGAATTCGTTTAATATCAAAATATACATTTGTATTTACCACCTGCGTAAAACACCTTAAAAGTTCTCAAATATTTACATAACCCTAGAGTTTGAATAAATTTATCAAGAACTGAATAAAATCGATATAAAAATTGCATAATGTGCTAAATATCAATAAATTAGCCTTAGCAATGATGAGCTACAATCAGTGTAGTGACGCGCGGTAGGCCTGGCGTAACCACACGTTTGCGATTTAATGGGACTGTACCTACTTAATAAAAAAATAGTTCATTTACACAGAATATTTTGTTCTTATTTCAACAAAGAAAGCTCATACTTTAATTGTATTTGTTGTTTAAGGTTTTTCATGAGCACTAATGAAAATTAACGATTATTGAAATATTTATTTGTGCTTTTCATCTTGGTCGATTACAAAGCTTTTTGTAATTTTGTACAAGTTACTTTCAATAAATAAATAAATTGTGACAAAATGTAATAAGAAGGTAAGTATAAAGGCAATAAAAACATCATAAAAAGTTTGAAATTACTATACATCCAGCAATTGACATATTATATTTAAATCATCATCAATCGTAAAAATTTTCAACAAACATAGTTATAATAATCAACAAACATAATTATAATAATCCACTAACTGTTTACCTTCACATCGGTATTTAT
>CAJQZM010027856.1:0-15814 GCA_907164665.1 Colias nastes | reverse complement strand
TGGACCCGCTGCCCGACCTGCCGCCCGCGCGCGCCAACAAGCTGCAGCGGGTGAGTGACGTGCACAGCTGTGACACTGCCCCTGTGTGCGTGTGGAGTTCTTACAACTACTTGCGCGGCTAGCTGCTGCGGGTGAATGTGTGCGTGTGTGCGAGCGGCAAGCGTAATCAGCTTCTGCGCCTGTGTGCGTATCGAGCTCTTACAACTCCCTGTAGCTGCTGCAAGTGAATGTGTGCGTGCGTATACGCAGCTAACGTCAGCAGGCTCCGTGACCAGCTACAGCGGTTGAGTGCATGCGTTTATGTGTGTGCGTACGTGCGTGTGTTCGTACGTGCGTGTATACGTGCAGTTAGCGTGTGTGTGGAGTTTATACGACTGCCTGCTGCGGCGTCAAACAGCTCTGCGCAAGTGTGCGAGTGGTGTTGTTACAACCAGCGCAACCAGCTGCAGTAAGTGTATGTGTATGGATATAGTGATTACAGGCCTGCTGTGTATGTGTGGAATTCTTATCCCCGTCTACCTAGCCCACTGCTGGACTTGCTGAGGTCACTTGCGCTAATACACACAATTCACAATTCTTACAAATAAATTATCATTTTATCATTTTTTATCATTTTATCAATAAGCTACAGCGGGTAAGTGTGTGTGGTTGGCGTCGGCAGGTTCTGTGCCTGTATATTGCCTGTGAATTTCACATTGTGAAATTCATACACATACGTGGCCGACTTGCTACTAGAAATGCCGAATACACAACGCTAGTCGGCTAGTAAGCTGGAATGCAGGCCGAGACTAATGTCAGAGAATAGAATAACGCTAAGGAATAGAAACTGCTATCGCTAATTTTTGACATAAGCTCATGATATTTTAGTAATGGTTCGGTCACACTACCTACCAACGTCGACGACGACGACCAAAACATCATACGCTTATGACAATTAGTATCGATAGCGGATTCTATTCCTTTGCGTTTTGACGTTTGTCTCAGCGCTATGGTTACACACGTGCGCTTGTGACTACTGGCGCTACGTATTGTGTATTATTTATCTGCATTTTATCACATAATAATGAGCATATAATATATTTTGAACATGTTACTTGAAATATGCAGAAAAATAACTAAAAATTAATTTCGTGTTTCAGCACCTGCAAAATAACGCGGCATGCAAGGCTAGAACCGTAGCGCGGAACAAGAACAGAGACAAGCGATCAGCTGCCCTCGCTATATGAAAACACTAATTATTTATATTTACTCGTCACTTTAATAATCACAGTTCTGTCTTAATAGTACTATTTATTTTTGTATATTGAATAAAATTTATGTGGTCATATTTTTATCGAATGTACAAACTGTATTGTTGATGTTTAATTTTATTAATTTTAACTTATTTCAGTTTTAATTGCGTCAAAATAAAATTCAAATAATAATAATGGATTTGGATTCATTGTTTTATATTGATCAATTTGTACTTAAGACTGAAGGTTGAATAGTGGTGGCGATACTATCACATTATTAAGAACTTTGATTCAGTAAACATTTTTATCACCTAGTGATTTTGTTATTTATCACATTAGAAAAGCCTAATAATAGTGTAAAAAACTTATTTTATTAATGTTGTTTTATATGTGATTTTCTTATGTGCTTCTGAGATGAAACAAACAATGAAATACCCCAAAAGTTCAAATGAAAATGTTTCTTATTTAATTAAATTAGATATTCGAGTATTGAGTAATATTAAAAAACACTGTATGGAAAACGAAAAAAAAAAGTTTGGTTTTAGTTTTTCTGACAATATATTTCATAATTAACGATTTCCCCTTTTTAGTATAGACTAAGTTGTTAGTTTTATGAGATATTATGTAAATATTATGTATAATTGGTTCTCATCGAAATTCCCTTTGGCTGTAGTCACATAGTGAGCTAGTGACATTAGTTACCAAAGAAATTCCCTTTTGTCTCGTTGAACCGCCTTTATTGACTACATATCTGTTGTCCTAAGGAATAATATTTTAATAATTCTTAATTATTTTACTCATCAAAACTGATAAAAACACTGTTGTTCTAAGTTTTTCTTAAACAATTTTCTTGAATACGATTTACGATTTTCTTGAATCGAATTGTTTTAATTTATTTATTTTTTAATAAAATTATATTACTGTGTATAAAATTACATTAATCTATAATATTCTTCCTTAGGATGACGTACGTAAAATTAATTTGTAAAATATATATTATATCGACTCATTAATTCAATTATACACAATGACCGTGGTCATTATATTTACGTTAGCATAATTTGTAATAATTAGGTATAATGCATTGGGGGAATTTCGGATGAGGGGTAATTTCAGAAAATTGTGAAAACCACTTCAGAGCATCGCTTTATCGTAAGTATCGTGAAGGGCATGAAAATATTATATAGGTTTGATATTATTAGCATACATATTTGCTTAATCTATCACTAGTTACGTATTAATTAAACTTATACGTATTTACCCCGTGGCCGGAATTACCCCAATACACCTTAGTTAATTGCACTGTAATAAAATGATAAATTAATACTGCCGTTATGTGTTGCTATTTTAATATTTGTTATATTTAGCTTAGTTTGATTGTTTTATTGTTAGATAACTTTTTTTCAAGGGGCCTAATCTAGGGAATGTTAAAAATGGTGGGAATACTTTGTAATATTTTATAAACAGCTCATAGAATCGCTAGCAATGTTGGTTCTATTTTTACACAATCATGTTTTGTTTCAAAGTGTGCTGTACTTACGGTAACTGCTATTTACAGTGCAATATAATAAAAAAAACTCTGTAAATATTATTTTAATTTGTGTTGTGATCGGCCGGCGCTGTACATAACGCTAAAGGTTTTGAAATAATATTTATCAAGAGAATGTTTTGTCTTTTATTTTTTAACCCTATAATCTCCCAAAATATCATACATTCGCATAATATTATTATAATTTATAGGACACTTAGCCTTTGCCGTTAGTTAAGTTTCAAGTTCGATGATATTGTTGCCATTGCTCAGAACTTTCAACTAGCGATTTTGCTTCGATTTTGGTGATAAAAAAATAACAGACGGGGCTAAGTCATTCGGCTACTAAGGTAAGGTCCGACCCCACTAGGCGTAACTGCGCGACAGCGTAACGACACAACGCGACAGCAAAATATTACTATGAAAATTACAATTATCAAACTAAACGGCGCGGAGCGCCACGGCCGAATTTGACCACTTAGCAAATGTATGGCATCTGTCAAATTTGACTTCAATTTCATTTCTGATGTCATGTGTGATGTGATGTGACTCACGTCACGTCAGTCATGTGAATTGTGAATCACGTCAAATCACGTATGATGGCGTAGCGTGTTATGTTTATCCATTTGTTTGGGTGTGTTACAGTTTAAATCACGATTAAATTTTCATTTATCACGATAAAGTAACACAATCTTAAATATGTTTGATGAAGAAATGTTTATAAATCAAGTTAAACAACATCCTGTTCTGTACAACTCGACACTGCCTTCGTATAGAGACCAAAGCCTGAGAAATAATGCATGGGAAGAAATATCAAAACAGTTAGATATGCCAGGTACGATTTTGTGATACTAAATTAAGTAGGAAGGTATACATAATATTATGATACAAAACAATAGGTACATGTAGGTATTGATTTCAAAATGTTAGCATTAGTTATTTCTAAATCCTCCATCACCATAGAAACTTAGGGTGAGTTTACACAACATTCCTGTTAACATTTAAAAAATTCACAATGAGAATTGAGAGGTGTTCCTGAACATATTATAAAAGCAGATGTGATCATAAATATTTATAGAGCTTCTCGCTTGCATTGCATTGAATGTTATGAAATTAATAAAACATTCTAAATAATCACATTTTATCTTAATACTTAATACAATACCAAAACTATTCTTTCAGTTGAAGAAATGAAAATAAAATGGAGTAAACTTAGAAATTGTTATACAAACGCCATAAAAAGACGAAGAAAAAAGTCCAGCTTGGCACAGTCCACACCTTGGAGGTATGAGCAGACAATGAAATTTTTATTACCATTTACGATTTCAAGAAAGAGTCACAATTCATTGGATGTAGATAATAATGTAATATTGTATGATTTTGATTCAATGAAAGAGGAACATTGTTCAGATGATGAAAGGCCTTTATCGAGAACTTCTAGTCATATATCTGATCCCATTGAGTGTAATGTCTACGAGTCCCCAACTCCCAACAGACAGAATGAAAGTGATGAACTTATTGAGAGAAGCTCAGGAAGAGTACTTAATAGTTTTCATGAAATAAATAGAAAGAGAAAGCATGAAATGGATGAAAATGATTATTTCTTTTTATCCATGAGTATGCAACTAAAAAAACTCCCTGTATCTGATCAAGCAGATATCAAATTTAAATTACATAAACTTATTTATGAAGCTGAGAAAGGAAGGTTAAATTCTACGTAGTCATGATTACCAAGTCAATATTCTACAGTTGGTAAAAATATAGAAAACACAGAAAATGAAGTCTAGCAAGATTTTACATGGTTTTTGTAAATAATTATTATAAATTGCTCAATTTTGACAATTAATATTTCAATAGCCCTAATTATTAATCCATGTGTTGGATTTGATTTAATTTATTGTAGATAATAAAATTGTAAAGTTATGATATTATAATCTTTTTTTAAATAGAGGAATATTTCCTTTATGCATTTACTATCCCCTTGTCCCTGCAAAGCTAAGAACAACCGTTAAACCACACGTTAAACGCTGAAATTAAATGAAAAAAAATTAAAGCAGTTAAACTATAATAACGTTTACGTAATGATGATTACTTAGCATAGAAATCTAAATAACAAGACACTAGAAGTCGTAAGCACGCGTGACCTTGTCGACACTCAGGTGACTTCCAAGCCACCAGTGCGTTCGTCGCTATTCAGTTGCTCTCGAGACGTGCGTGTGTAAACATAGTGTGTTTCATCATATCCCATTGCGGAAATTCATCCTGCTATACTAATAAAAGACTAACAATTCATCGGTAATTATTTTTTTTTAGAAATAATGCCGTTTTTCCTTAAAATTAAAGAATATTTACAAGTAATACGAATGTCACCATAGTAATAATCTAAATAACAATGAATGACACAGTCGACCGTTCTTATTATCACGTTTACCTAACACAAATTTCAACCTTATTAATTCTATGTGTTCAGGTTCAAAGTTGAAAATTAACGCCCTCTGTTGTAGAAAAGCCGAATTTTTTCGAATTTGTATTTTTCTAAGCAAAAAGAAACAAAACATCTCATGTACCTGGGGACTTTATTCGAAAATAAGCCGTAAAACCGTGCGTTAGGGTACTTAATAAAATGATGTATTTACTTTTTTAAAGTTAGTTTTCACTAAAATGAAGCTGTCCAATAAGGGCATAGTTTACTTGTGTGTACTGTCACAGTATTACAATATTATTTTCCTACAGTAAGGAATCGCCTTTGATGTCGCGCGATGCCGCCGCCAGTGTAGGTACTCACGCTGCCACGTGTAAATATGCTAGGGTTGTCACCAAATGGGAAATAAAACAATTTTTATCATAACTATTAATATGTAATTATTTATTCACATGTACATTAAAAATAATTGTGATTGTTGAATCTAATGTAATTATTTATACAAAAACATAGTAACATTTCATAATAACATTTCATCATTATTCAAATTTGGCGCGCTTCGCGTGTTCATGTTATCTGTGGCTCGGATTGACGTAGCAGAAAGAAAAAATGGCGAGAAACGATTAAAATTTTTTTTATTCGCGGATTTAATAAGTACATACATGATAATAAAATTATTACAATAGGTATCTAACCCAATATCCTTGTCAAATGGACTAATAAGAAAGTAAAATAGATCTTATTACAAGTTAGCCTAAAGTACATATTATGTATGTTGTTAAATGATATCGTCGAGGCCTTTGACACAAGCCGCCTTTGTCGCAAGCCGCCTTTACTGCGATTGATGTTTTTGAGAATGTAAATAAACAGAATGGAAGCAACCTTATAACTCAATATATAAAGTATATTTTTAAATGTAGTTCCGTTTATAGTAAAAGCCGCTTTGCGTGTTTTATTGTTTCGTCTTTCACATTCGTTACAAAAATTGTGATCCACTGCACTCTTCCTAGTTTATAATGTCAACTAAAAAAAATTTGTCAATGTCAATGTCGTTTCTTTGAATTTACAGGTGAGATTACATATTTTAAGTTGTTGTAGTAACAAACTATTTGTATGTTAACTATTGTGAAAACTTTAAAATAAAAACTTTGAATTTACAGAGAAACAAATTGGTTTTCTTGAAAATCCTCAATAACATATTTTATATATATCATAAAGCTACTTAAAATATGTATAGGGTCAACCGGGGCAAATGCAACTATGGGGCTATGGCAACTCCTTATCATAACTCATTTATTAGAGTTGTTGTAATATATCGCCACCTATGATTCAATAGCTCAACGACTAATAAAGCTTACAAGTAATAGATAGCGCCACTACGATGAAAACTATTTGATTTATAGGCCATTGTGTCAAACCGCTATTTTGAAGTTGGTGTGCGTAAAAACAGGTGTCGGGTTTTGTAGACAAAAAAATTGTTTAGGAGTGATTTTTTGCAGGTGTTTTTGATTGGACACGATTATCACAAGCCGTTAAGCTTATTTCATTTATATTACAGTGCGTTAGTTGACTCTATTTTGTGTTATTGATGCAGTTACATTTGCCTCGTGAAAATTTCACTATGGGGTTATTGCAACTGTGAGATTAGTTACAATAGCCCCTTATATTTTTGTATGAAACTAAAAACACTAGTGATGTGACAGTGTCGATATTTTTAATTTATTATGTATCCTTCTTGGTAGTCAAAATATACTTTCTTTATGATTAATTAAAGAAGAACCATCGATTTTTTCTTCGATATTATACCTAGAGACGGGTTCGTAAGTAAAATTCAAATTAGATAAAAGAAGCGTGGTTAAAGAATATAACTAAAAAGGATAGGTAGGATAGTTCTGTGATTGTTCAAGTAATTTTTAGTAAACGGTTGACTAACTAATAAACGTATTTTGTTTGGTTTACGTTTTTAACAATATTTAACACAAAGAATATTATTTGTTCTGACCAAAAACTAAAATTGACTTAGTAGGTAGGGGCACTGTATTTTTTTTTTGTTGCGATTTAAAGTGGTAAATCAAAGTACTTACATGAGTTTTTCCTCTAAATAATGCGGCGCCATCTACGATCGCAACGTTATTGTAGCAATAGTTTCCTAATACACAATAGTACGATACAAATCACACGCAGAATAATAAAAAAATATCGATGAATAAGTTTTTTTCATTCCCCACACTAATTCTCTAACAAATAGTTGCATTTGCCCCACAATCAGAAAAATAAGTTTTTTTCTGAAAACTAGTCCTTGCTACACGATAATACAGTTCAAAATCCTATGAATAACATGAAATCTCATAAATATATTCTATATTCGTTGTTTTATATGAAATAGAAGAAGAGCTATGGCAGTTAGTTGCATTTACCCCCGACTAGGGGTTAATGTAACTTTTTCTACCAATTTTAGGAAATATTCTCACTACCAGTTATTTATAAGACTATTGTATTGCTTGATTGGTTTAAAATAATCTTAAATAAATACAAAAATCACTAAATGGGTCAAATAAATGACCAAATATAAAAGGAGATAACTGCAACCGATCAAACTTGAAACTTGTTATTTTTTAGTTGCATTTGCCCCGGTTGACCCTAGTCAAAAACATCTTCAACATCTTTGAATTGGTACTAAACAGAATTTGAAAAACCTACCTCTCGTCGCGAGGAAATCTATGAAACTTTATGTCCTTGGATTTAAATGTAGATTTGCATCCATAAACACAACAGTTTGTGCCCACCATTATAGAATACGTAAGTATAAATTATTAGACAAAAAAACTCTGAAGCGTCTGCCCTTCGCGATAGTTAATGCAAACTCAGCGTGATTGCATTAAGCGGCCCGCGTCGCCCGACCCCCCGCCAGTTCCCCTCCGTTTCTCTGCACAAGTACATTCGTCGCCATACTGTAGGATGGTAATACTGTGGTACTGTTTAGCTATCGGTTTAAATGTGTTGATTTTGGCGGCAGTGGTTTCCATACTAATTATGACATTATAGCACTTCTATAGTGTCTTAATTAGATTTCTATGTTACTTACATATTGAATAAAAAAAATATAATATTTAAAAATAAAAATTATATTTAATATAACTAATTTTTTTGAGAATACAATCATAGATGGTACGTGGTGTGTCCCTTATACGCATACATAAATCAGAAAGAGTAGAATGAATTAACTTGGAATTAATTCGCTCTGACACGGGTAGCTGAATTGGTCATTCGCCCGCCCGTGTTCGAAATTTCTATTCTTAAAAAAATTTATGTTTATACCTGTCATAAATTCCAAACGAAAAGCACAGTTAACAGATATATACGTGCGAAAAGTCTGTTCCGAATAATTTAAATTGAAACTAGAAATGCCAAGTGGTTTTGAGTCAAAAGTTAAAAAATAAATCATGATCAAGATAATTTCTTTTTGGCTCGACTATGGCAAACGTTTTTGCGGATTTAAGAATGTATGTTTCTACTTTCTATCGCTCTAGGACTCTAGGAGAATATATCATAAACAGGAATTTAAGCTATAGAGGTGTGTGTTACACTGCATATGGAAGATAAACAATTTTAAATTTGGCCAAATTGCATTATATGTACCTATTATTTTTCCTTTATCACAAACATTTGAATGAAGATTTTTATTATTATTTTTTATAATTCGAGAGATAAGTAAAGACGGAACCAGCAGGACAGGGAAATAGGTTTGAAAGGGCAGAAGTAAAAGACAAAATTTTCAACACATGACTAGCTTTATTTCTGATAATAATACATAATGTATACATATCCGTTCGACGTGCGCTTAACCATATCTAACATAAGCTATCCAAACACATTTTGTCACTTATGTAACACTCATACTTTTATTTGAGACTGCATTCCTTGACAAAAGTATAATAAAATACTTATTTAGTGTAGGATACATGTACAACATTTTTAAATAATCTGGATCAATTAAAGGGATTTAAAAACTTGAATTATTCTTCTATAATCTAGGTACTTTTGGGTTGTAATCAATTTGTCAAACAGATCGCCTTTCTTTTGTTTTATGTTACTTGATCACTTGGATCTATCTATGTAACACTCACTGCGTGTAATTCATTTCAAAGGAAAATTATATTCACAATTATACATCAATTCCTAAAAGAATCCAATTTTTTGCCAGTTTTACTTTCAAGGCTCACAATAAACTAGCGAAACAAAATTTAAAACTACTGGAATGCAGTCATATTAATTCGTTGCTCAAAACATTTAACAGACATAGTCCTTATCTATCTCCATACAAAATAAGCTCGTGCATCTCACGCGTGCAGCTTGAAGCTTAACGTTAATTTGCCACTTTAGATATTTTAATCTTTCTTGTAGACTTTTTTGCTAGAATTTTTGATAGCTATAGGGGAAGCCCCTAAAAACCCTGGGGAGGTAATGCTGATAAACTTTCTACCATTTCGATTATTCGATAAAGCTTCAAGCTCCACCCGCTTTTTGAGACACTCATTACATACCGTTACACTTATGGTTACATTTAAACTGGATCTGAATATAAGTACATTTATTATGAGAACTTCACTCGGTCTCCGTTATTTTCAAATTAAGAGAAATGCATTTGCAGGCGCTGGAAAAACTTTCCATTAATCGCATCGACAAGGAAAAGCTTTATGAAAATTTTAATTTCCACAAACTTAGACAGAAATCTGTCCTCCTTTAATATATTGATATTAATATCAAGTTTAATCTTTAGAAAATACATGGACTAAGTGAAGTTCACATTTACACAACATCTATCTACGCCTAGTGCAATTTAGACATCAATGCAAAAATATTAAACATTCTTTATTGATATATCGACGAAAATAATTCCCCAGTGCGACGTAAGGCAATATACCGATTTCTATTTCATAAATCTGTAGGCACCGGTGAGCCGTGTACGAATTTCTAGTTTCTGATAAATATTAAATATTGTCATAGTATAATAGACATAAATACACAGAAATAAGGCTTATTCTCCTATACGCTTAGCAGAAAACATTTAACTACTTATGGACAGACGTGACATCGATTACACTTCACTACGTATACAGATTCCTCGTAAGACGCAAATGGTAATTCACAACAAGGCTTATTTGCTTGAAACACAACCGTCAAAATTATTATTAACGCATTTCATTTGAGGTAAAGTGTATGTAAGGCAACAACAAAGGCATTAATAATTACTGTGTACAAAAATATTATATCCATAGACAACACATGCTCTATTTCCCTGAATCTATAAACAAAATAGTTTTTATGGTCACGGTCGAATGACCAAAAATCTAGATTACTTAGCAAAATAATTTATAATCACCTGTTAAAATTGTATGTACAAACTGAAAGCCTAACTATTATGAAGTTAATTTGTGAAAATATACCGTTGATAATTTAACGTTTGAACAAAAAGTTATAATTTAATAAATTTGCCTGAAAAATATCTACGTTACAATGATTCCTATTTCGCTCTTTATGAATTTGAACTGTGTATCTTCTACTTTTTTTGTTGATTTACATATAGATAACATAATAAAATAATTACAATTAATGACTTAGGCCTCCTTCAGGTAACGACGAGACGGTTCATTGTTCAACTACCGTGCAAAATTTATACAGTGCAGTAATTAAAAATACACAAATAATTTTTAAACCCGCATACTCTATGATAAATACATCACTTTAAAACTACACTTAAAATGTCAAAATTCTAATGTAGCCTGTATCTTGTTTCCAAAATATTTATTGTGAAATTTTGTTATATTTATCGAAAAAGCTATTAACATTTATTCTTTCTTATGCTACGAATAATATATTTAATTTTGATAAAGTTCAAAAACATCCAATAATGATTCTTAATGTCTACATACATGAAACGACAAAATGGCGTCTCAGACAACTCTGTTGTCTCTTATCCCAAAATAAACCCGCGAATAACATATAACTGAAATTTGTGCTTCACATAAAAATAAAGATAATCTTTGGTTTCTAAAATTATAATTATAAACCGTGCTTCCAAAAATAATTTTACTTAGACCTATTTGAAACATGGAAGTATATTTACAATAGTATTTATCTTAAATTGAAACATCGTATTCATTTACGACACCCAAATAGCAGTACATATTTTGATTTCTACAAAGTGCAGGAAATCCTAACACAACTGATTTTTTTAAGTTTTACGATATCGCCTTTAATCTATGGAAAGAAATTGATAGACAAATTTTAAGAATTGTCTTTAAAAAGGCTACTCTACTTGTAATTTTTATATACACAACAATATGGTAGGTAATACATTAAAATATAAAGGCGACACTGTTGTCTCCACCTGTAGTAATCCCTGAATGGAAACCTTCCACTCAAATTACTTAAATAATAATTAATTCCTAACACATATTTGAAAATAAACTTGTATTCCAATAAGATATAGATACTTAGTTATGTAACATTATGTATGTGACTAGATTTCTTTGCTTGAATCCACGTACGAATAAACCAATTAATTTGGTTTAAATCTACAACACCCAGAAAAACCGGGAAAAAGGAATCCGTCAATTTTGACACTTCAATCACTTGTCACTTTTAGGAATAATAGCAACTTTTGTGGCAACTGAGGAATTGCCAGTAAGCAAAATAATTATTTTTAAAACATTTCACAGTATTTAAAAATGAATCAACGCACATGTGCACAGAATCACATTTACAGTCTAATAAGTTTGCCCTTTGAAGCTTTGGTGTAAATGCTCACTAAAGCGGCAGGTTCAGAAAATCCCAATCGGGAAACCTGAAATGTGAAATAATAATTACGTTTAACTTACTTATAAATAGACACATGAGTTTCACTAGGTACATCTGGATATATTTCTTTTAGCTAGGTAATCTGTCACTTGAAAAAACAAAAATATTACGTCAAGATTTAAAGATAATTTTAAGGAATGCATGGATAGGGATGTATATTTTGTATTTCCAAATGCATATATTATAACATATCCATCTGTTATGTATTATGTATTATACATATGGAACATCAGACAAATAAAAAAAAAAAATTAAACTTTTTAATTCTAAAAATTACTGAAATCCATTTGAAACCTAAACAACACCAAGGGTACAAATCGTAAATATAAAACACATTTCTATAGAAATAGTTTGCACAAAACTTCAACTCACCGAGGCTATTCAGAGAGGCGCGCCTTCTTGCAGTCGAGCTCGTCGTCGTCATCGTCGTCATCCTCCCCCCACTCCCACTCGCCGTCCCCCCCGTCCCCCCCGTCCCCCGCGTCTCCCCCCTCCCCATCCCCACCCTCCCCGCCCTCGCCCTCCTCCTCTTCGGCGCGAGCTGGCTCTTCGGGCAACTCGTCGTCTTCATCCTGGAATAGATATTGAATGAGTATCGAAAAGATAAACTATAGAATTAAGGTGATCACTATGGTCAAAACCGAAAAACACCTTATACATATTGAATTTTGTTGAGGAAACTGTTGGTACGATTGTCTTAAAAAAAATATATGTGATACTCAAGGATATAATAAACAAAGTATATTGTTTACTTTTCATTTTAGAACGGCCTAAACATAAAAAAATACATACAAATCAACCCCTTTTTTAACATAAAACGCATTTTGTTAGGAAAACGGCTACATATTTATACATGAAATTTATACCAAAAAATATGTTATGATATTTGTAATAACTTGTATTGTTTATTTTTTCAATTTTCATTATTATCGTTAAATTATCAAGAAAAAACTCGAATTTATAATAAAACCCACATAAAACCTCACCTCTATTGCATATTTTCCTCGAAATTTGACGGTGTCAGTTCGACTCGGACGGGGGACTGTACGTGCGGTTTTTTTTGCAAAATCACGCTAAAATTCACCGAATTGAATGTTTTATTAAATTAAACCAGATTTTAATAGGTATTTACATGAGCAGTTTAAGAAATGAAAGTTAAAAAGAGGTATGTAAATAAATAAAAATCTGTTTGTAAATTCGTTTTGTTTTTGAAAGGCGTCATTGAATAATATCTAGTGTCGATAATTTTTGACAGTAAAATATTATCAGAAAAAACATATCTATAATAAAACAGTAACCAGACTTTCCCTGTGCCTTGAATATTTTTTAAAAAAAGATTAATTGCTGTTCTATCGTATATTTGAAGCGTCCAAAATAATCCATATACTATAATAAAATCGTAGGAAAGTCAAAACTGACTAAACCGATAACAACATTTTTGACCGACGCCTCACGAAACGAACGCCGGACGAAATTCTCAATTCAACTGAACTTTTTGTTGGTTCCGTGACCTCAGCACTTTTAACTGGGTGAACTGATGATTTCATGATTCATAAAAATACTAGCTTTTCACCCGCGGCATCGTCCGCGCAGTCAAAGAAAAACCCGCATAGCTCCCGCTCCCGTGGGATTTCCGGGATAAAACCTATCCTATGTCCCGGGTTAAAAAGTAGCCTATGTCCTTTCTCGGGTATCAAAATATCTCTATACCAAATTTCATGCAAATTGGTTCAGTAGTTAAGGCGTGATCACAGAACATATAAACCTCTCTTTATATGTTCTGTGGGCGTGATGTAGTAACAGACAGACCGACAGTTACTTTCGCATTTATAATATTATCTACTAGATGTCGTTGAACACTTTTTAAATCGCG
This sequence comes from Colias nastes, assembly GCA_907164665.1. NCBI lineage: Eukaryota > Metazoa > Arthropoda > Insecta > Lepidoptera > Pieridae > Colias > Colias nastes. Next base: position 1,898 of record CAJQZM010027856.1, on the reverse strand, counting down.
CTATCGAAGTGTTTTTCTCGATACGTATATAGAATTTTGTGTTTGTATGCGGCAAATCGGTTCAGTAGTTTTTGAGTATTTTTGAATGCACTATCTTAGTTCTTTTGAGACTATGATAGTGTAATATAGTGTAATTATATAAAAATAATTCCTTTGCAGAGACTCTCCGAGGAATAAAGAAATAGATTCGTGTTACAAATTTTAAAATCATACATAGTACCAGTACACTTCCATAGACAAGGTTCCTGTTATTTATAATCTACCGCCCGACAACCTCCCCTTCAGTCGGTTAGTTGTCAGTCGATCGCTTACATTTTTGGAAGAGACGATCAGCGAGGCAATTGATCTCAAACAGCCGACCAGTGCGGTCTATAAGTGCCATAGCCGTGCCTTGTGATTTATTTAAGATTTAAGAAAACTATCAAGTGAATGTACCAAGTGAAGGAATAATAAAATATTAAGTGTGACGAAGGCGTTTTTATTCTACAACCCAACATTCGCGAAAACCATAAATTTAAAGTTACAACATCATAAAAAATAGATTTGATCGGAGCCCTCATGTTTAATCTTCAACTGTACTATATTTTTCCTGTTGCTATAATATGGTGGTACTGATCTACATACGCCACATGCATTTTTTTCCAAAGCCACAACAAAATAAATTATCCAAGTTTTCGCCCTTATAAAACGGTCATCAAAAGCGTCAGTTGCCCAATTTCTTCCTTGCCCACGCCAACACATATATGACTGTTTAACTATACCGTTGAGCATTGTAATATACCATAGATACCGACACACCTACACTGCATTTGAACGGAAGGTATGACCCATATCAGTCATTGCTTAAAACACGTTACAATATTTTTGATTTGAAGCTGCTATAGTCGATAAATAGGCACCAAACTCTTAAATGGGTATAATATTTTAATGTTTAAAAATCGAAACACAATTTTTTTTCTCCTCATCATTTCAAAGATGTAAGGGATTTAAAAAATCAACCACTAACTAACTAACTATAAAATACATAACAAGTCGAAAAAAATATGATTTCTTGTCCGTTCCCCTAATTTTTTCGGTGTGTGTAGGTTGCATGCATATAATAATAAAATCTTTATTTACCAAAAAAGCAGTACATTACAGTATTATAGGAGATCCAAACTAGTCTGTTGCCTGTGTCTTGGATCTAAGAAATGTTATACAGGTCTCTAAAAAGTCTAAAGTTTAGTTACATAGGAACACTTGGACATTAAAATAGAAATAATATTTATTTAACAAAAAGTGTGATCGTGTATAAGAGGGTCGTGTGTGATTGTGTATAAGAGGGTCGTGTGTGATGTGTGTGTATATATTCCTACTATATATATGCATGCAACCTACACACACCGAAAAAATTAGGAATTAACGAGATATACAGAGAACGCTAAATACATTTGCCTGATAGAGGCCGTTCTATAGAATTACGTCAAATAATGTACATACTCCATGTTTTATATCTCTATAGGTGAGATGTTCTCCACCCTAGTCATCATCAGGTCTCCAGAATATAGTAGATTCCGTGTTGAATAAGATTAATTTCTAAATTGGTGTTTTCTTAACTGTTCCCCACTCTAGGACTTATAATTACATGCTTAGTCATCTTAAGGTCTCCAGAATGGGTCATGTAGTATAGACCTTGCTTAATAAGGTTAATTTTGAAAGATGAGTCTTTCTACACTACATCTACAACATACATAGTACACAATATTTACTATTCATAAATTTTACTGCCTCTCAGAGAAAGCATAAATTAGGTAGAAACGACTCACATTACAATACAATACGATACATTTTACAATTCCTTAATCTTTGGTCACTTTTTCTTCAACAACGATGTATATTATAGGGGGCGGTTAAAAAAA